>JAVRXN010000009.1:52715860-52800860 GCA_033556935.1 Timema podura
ACAAATTAGGGATATTACTAAGCGTAATATGCCTGCTTAGTAATTATAGAACCGGTTAAATAACAAGTTATAAACATAAATCAATATTCTAGCAAAATATTAAACAATCTACATCATAAACAAATCAGGCACTCCCAAACTTAGTTTCCAATAGGGCTTACTTATTATAATATTGGTAAAGGAATTTATTTTTATATAAAGTTTTAAATAATAATAATTTTTAGTATGTTCCTTAAAGATACATCATAATGCATATTTTTAAAATTAATTTTATATTAAGAATAAGTAATGATAGGGTTTTATAATGACTTCCTTTCTACAAATTAAGATGCCATAATAAACAAAAGTTTTCTCAATATAATGTGAATTAAGTGATTAAACTTTAAAGTAATTTTAAATAGGTGTTTTTATCGTATCAAACCATACCAACTCTAACATAAACTTTAATAAGAGTAAATATATTTATTCATTCTTAAAAATATTATAAAAAATTATTTTGTTTGTGAGAAAGATTAAAAAAAGAGCAAAAAGACATAAAGAAAGTTTCTTCTTTCCATTTCTGAAGTTTTCCAAACTGATTTTCAGCACACTCACATGGCGCCAACACGCATAAATATGTCAGTAATTTTATCCCAGGGAAGGAGTAAAGTTGGCAATAAGCTTGTTGGGGCAACTTTGGAACACGGCCATTTCTCTTCGTGAGGTTCTCTACAGTCCTACTCAGGTGCATTCGTCTACACTGAACCTCACTTGGACTGAGTACACTTTGGCCCTAACTTATGAAAGCTACACCATAGGGTAACCAAGCTGGGTAAGCTTACCATCTTTCCAGATGAACGGAGGGTGATTGAACAAGAAACAGATCATTCATTCCAGAGCTATACTGTCATTTATAGCATCAAATGCACAAAGGAACTATATTTGGTTGTTTAGTATTACAAAAGTAACACATCAATAAAATTATCAACAATATCACATTGACTCTTCCTAACTGTAAAATTGTATATTAATTGCTTATTATAAGGAGATGTGGTTATTAAGGAATTGTCGAGCAAAACGGAATATCATGGTTTCTCATATGCTAAGTGTTTCAATCTATCGTTAACTATTTCAACTATTACAGAAATAAATTTCGAATAGCTAGTGACACCCACACTTCGACAGATCAACTGATGGTTTTGTGAGGGACGATTGTTTTTTTTGGTTTTTTTTGTCACAAAAACATTTGCAGGCTAGTGTTTATCATTCTATATTATTTACTCTACAGTTCTTATTAATTCTAATCAAATCGTTAGGTTAAGGCTCACTCATTCTTATCTTTGAGTTTAATCATTATTTTACTGTAATTTTATTATAACCTAACCAAAATTATTGTATTCCAAAATGGCGAGTTGGGCAGTAAAGAAATGTCCGCATATTTTTCAAGTATTTGGCGAGTGACTTATTTTGTCACCGTAAGCTTAAACATTTTTCCTAACACCTAAGAAATCTATTAAGAAAACAATGTAACCTGATACAATATTTTAGTTTATTATATTTTAATAATTCATTATTAATACTGATTTATTAATTAGTTATTTTTATTATAATGTATTATTTCAAGATTCGTTTTAATTACTATTTTATTGTGTTACACATAATATTTGCATTTTGTATACACTTTCTTATGAAACATTTGTTAGTCTTAGTAATTATAGTTTATTTTTTACATAAAATGTGTAGTACTCACATTGCCTTCCCTATTCCATATTGCCCTCATTTGTTCCACATCTCTTTTAAGTGCTCCTACAGGACATTAAAAGTTATTAATTTTTGCTTTGAACATTAAAAATAGTTAAAAAAACATATCAATTATAATTTGGTATTGACATTGTTGACAAAATGTGGATATATGCTTTGTTAGTAATGAAAAAGTAAATGGTACTAATATTACCCACACTATCTCTACGTTTAACGCTGGGCTTATTAACGGGCAAATTTAATATTTAAGTTTGAAGAAGGTAGCTTATACCCTATATGTTGGTACTTTACTTGATTTTAGGAGGCATTCACTACAACATAAGCACACTTTTGACAATTTTGTACCCCTCCTCCCATTTTTAAACAAAACTAGGCAAACGCCAGTCTTCCACGTCTTGCTTACGTTATAGTAAAATTTAAAAAAAGTTATAAAATCATATAAAAAAGTTTTAATTAATTTATAGTTTTAATTATAAAAAGTTATTATTAGTGAAAACATGAATTATTATAGTTTATAAAAAAACTTTAGAAACTAATTTTAATCCTTTGACAAAAGGTCTTGAATCGACCTTTAGATTTTTCTTATTATTTTCTGCCCATCGAGGGGAGGTGGGGTAGGATCATACCCACCATTCTTGGCCGTCTTTCTCTGTTTTATGTAAGTATTGTTATGACTCCCCTCCTTTCTGCTCGTCATAAAAAAATAAGTAAAGCTTGAAACACCTCTCTCTTTAAGGAACTTACGTAGTAATCGATCGCCCCCTTGTGAGTATGTACGTGTGTGCATTGACACTTATTAGAGGATATACATACGTACCGGCTTGTAATGAGAGCAAAACCTCAATAATAAAAACACCATCATTACATCCTGTCTAGATTCGAGCCCCAATCTATCAGTCACCGGCAAACCAGATCAGATGATATTTTGAAGCCAGCCATCTTTACCATCAATGTGGGTCAAATGCGCGATAGAGGAATTAAAAATCGATATGACACTCGTAGCCAAGCACTGTATGGATTTATGTGTTGAATAACCTTATTGACTGGCACTATACATTTTTGCAACAAATGTATTTTTTTATTTCTTTTGTAGCCTAATATTTCGTAAATTAAAGGTAATAAGGTTGTATCCCCTCCAAGTATTCATCATTTAGTTCCTGCTGCATTATATGATGTTATCAAACATTCAAAAAAATATTAATTTTTTAATATATGGGAGTTCCATCTGGCGTCATGCTAGAATGTTGTGAATACGCAACTGCTCCAGTCGTGATGTCATACGTCTGGCTCATTACCACCATATGTTAAAATTGTATAGATCGTGCAAGTATATCACGTTTCTAAAAGCTCTAGTATGTTGCTCTAGTTTGCTGTCGTTTAATTCACGTGCGGTCGCTATTATATATAAAAATACGAATTTAAAAAGGAACTAAGAGAAGAAAAGTATTTTTTCAACAAAAATGTAAAAAAACTTTTTTAAATAATCTTATTTATATTTAGTTTTTTGTTCAAAATACGTTCTAATTGAAACTTATATTTTATGATTTTTAGGTATTTTGTAGATAGTTTACAAAGTCTTAGGTTGTGTAGTTTTTTTATGTATTAATCACCAATTCATCATGTACTATTTTTTTTCTAATAATAGGTTATGTTTTTGTAAAAGTTTTACAGTGCTGTAGTTACTTTTTTTTCAATAAAATTTACAAAAATACAATATCATTCAAATATGTATTTGATAATATTGCTTCAAAAATAATATTATGTTATGTATTAAGTACTTGTTTTTTGATTAATATTTAGAACACAATGTAACGGTGGCAGTACTCATGTTATCGTTTTACCGCCAGTCCCAGCAGATTGACCACAATTTTCTCATGGATGGCCATATCTTACTGCTAGAATAGTTTACTGATCCACTTTAACATATTCATAATTAAAGTCATGTGATCTTCAGTTGTCACTTCTGATACATAATATTATCATAGCGTCTAATTCACCTCGATGGTCAGAGTCGCCTCAGAGCCTGACGTTCGCGGGTTAAAACCCAGCCGAGGTCAATAGTTTTTCCTTGAGTGATAATAAGACGTAACACAACTTCCTTCCGAGGAGAAGTAAAGTCGTCGCTACCATGTTGATTGTGGCATGATAAATAAACCTGGAAGGTATGTATGGCAAAATTGGTAGGTACTTTCATTATAGCTCCTAGAAACTCAGTGAGGCTGGACACTGGGAACGATCACACTTCCTGAACTCCACTAATACGTAGGGATTATACCAGATGGTGTGGGCAGCACTAACCAACTAAAAGGGCTGAGTGCATGCAAAGCTCCGGATGGATAAAAAACACATAAATCAACGTACAAGATGTTGACTCAAAAAGAAGATAATTATAAACAACACCAATATTATGGTAAAATTGTATCATTGTTATTAATAACTGGTGTTCCAAACGTCCATTCATAAGAAAATCAAATTATATCAAGAGAAGAATTGGTTCAGTTGAAGAAAAACCTTGTTGTGGTGGTTATTTATCAACATTAACGCCGTTGTTTGAACCTAATGTTGTTTTATCCGAAACGTTGAGTTTTGGCAGCCTGACTGCAGAGAGCTGTGATGTGATTTCTGCTGAATGCGGGGAATGTCTATCACGGACCTATTGTTCAGAGTGAGAGTTGCCAACATTGGCGTGAGCCGAGCATTCCTCACAGTGGTGGAAACCTTTTGCGCTAAATGAAACTATACATCTTCCCCTTCTGGGAGCCGGCCAGACACTTGTGTCACAATCTTTTGGAACAACGCGCTCCTGGTGAGAATAGCCAGAACTACTGGTAATAACGTTTTTATTGGGTCGATGTACTTTTGTACAAAGAAGTTTATTTCAGTGCATAAATTACAAAGTATTATTGGAGTTTCACACATGCAAGTGCAAATCTCAATCACTTATTGGTTCCGATTGAAAGTTTATTTCTAATCACGATTCTATAATATTCATTTAGTTCAGTTACAACACACCAACAGGCACACATGCTCAAAAACGTGTTTACTCTTTGGTTTTTCACTTTGCTTTCTTTAGATTCAAGAAACACACATCACTTTAAGTGGGAGTGTAGGGGACGCGAGAAGATCTCAGTATTTTTACAATTTTTATAGCATAACGTATTTTTTCTAGTTTAAATTAATTATTCATTAGGTACAAATATGAAGTTTAATTTTCTTTACGTGATGATATCAACAGTAGTTGAATATCTGTCATGAACGTAGTGGCATTGGATTAGAAAACGTTTTAAATGAAGATAAAAAATTTCACTAAATTCCAGGACCCATTTGATAGATATTCGAGAACTGTTGAGGTCAGCATGTGAATGGAGTTTTTTTTTTCTCTACAGGATAGCAATTTGATTTATCATGACCAACAATATGTTTTGTTTTTGCGTATAAACCAAGCGGGTAGTAAGACGTGGTTAAAAATAATAATATAATAATAATAATAATAATAATAATAATATAAATAATAGGTTTTGATATAAAAAATGCTAAAAACACTAAACTCTTATCTTGACCTTTTCTACACTCCTACTGTAAAAATGTTATGGTATGTAGTACAGAATGGAATTATTATGTATCAACAAGCCAATTATCCTGACTGAATTTAATCCTGACACTCCGAGCAGGTAGGAAAGCATTCAAAGGAGCTATGAACACAGAATTGTTATACTTAATCCATAAAATAAAGTAATTCGTTTTGAAATGGATTGTGAGCAGGTAAACTTTATTTTTTGTGGATAATATTGAGTTCGTACCAGTATTGTTTGAATAGTAAACACATGTTAAAATAGCCTAATATAACTAATTTTTTGTTGCACTTAGATAGATAATACATATTTGTTTAGAGTAAAAACACACATCATGCCAACGTCATATTGGTAAATCTTTTACAGAAATGGCTTAGGTAGTCATCCTGTTAATTGATAACGTGTTAAAGCACAATCAGTGGTCACGTGGACTGTAAAGTCTTATTTATAATAGTTTGGTTGTACTGGTTGTAGTTATACTGTTTTGGACCCCTCTCATATAGCTTAATAAAATAGTCATGAATGAAGTGTATTTTTCGTCAAAGTACTATATGTAAAATATCCTTTTAATACTTCATTCATGGAAAATCACGCGCTTTTAGAATTAATTTCAATACACTACGTTTCAAAAACCCTTACTTTTTCTCTCAAGCGATCAACTTCGTAGTATTAAAAGATCTAGTGACTCCCTGACTCCCTCTACCCAATAGGAAGCCAGCCTTCACAACATAAGATCATAGGAGTCTTTCTTTTAGTTAGTTTTGACACTGGTGACAAGGGGTCCAAAAGGAAGGGCAGGTCATATATAAGCAGCTTGTGCGTATGAATCAATCAGTCTTTGAATACATAGAGTGCCACTAACTTAAATCCATAGAGTACACAGAAAATGTAAGTGATAAAATCACAGAAAAATGATCTATAGTTCAACTAAAACTGTATCATTTAATATTATATCTTCAGCGCCAAAGGTGAAATCATCTTAATATTGTAAGGCTTATTTATTTTATTAAAATAAAAATCAGAAGGAATCAGATCACATAACCGCGTGAGTACACAGTAAGACATGCTTGCGTCACCATCATCGTAAAACCCTACATCACTTTAATTGGCACCCAATACGAGGCTATAAATACCAATATTAAACCGTTTGCATAATAATTGACTCCCAATCGCGGGGCATTAATCTTCATATCGTAATGATTGGCGCCCAACGTTGGGTGCCAATTTTTATGATATGAAGATGAAGGCTACAAGTTGGGCGCCAATTATTACAATATGAAAGATTAATGGCCCGCGATTGGGAGTCAATTATTATGCTATGGTTTAATATTGGTATTAATATCGCCATGATCGGGTGCCAATTAAAGTGATGTAGGGTTTTACGATGATGGCAACGCGAGCATGCCTTACTGCGCACTCACGTGGTTTTGCGATCTGATTCCTTCTGATTTTTATTTTAATAAAATAAATAAGACTTTCAATGTTGCACACGATTTATTAAGATGATTTCACCTTCGGCGCTGAAGATATAATATTAGATGATACAGTTTTAGTTGAACAACAGATTATTTTTCTGTGATTTTACTCGCTAACATTTTCTTTGTACTCTATATATTTAAGTTAGTGGCACTGTATGTATTCAAAGACTGGCACTGTAGATTTATGTTACCGGCATTGTGTATATTCATACGCACAAGCGGCTTATATATGACCTATCCCTTGCCTCTTGCACCCATTGACACCAGTGTCAAAACTATCTAATAGAAAGACTCCTGGCAATGTGATGTGAAGGCATGCTTCCTATTGGGTAGAGGGACCCAGGGAGTCACAAGATCTTTTGATAGTACGGAGTTGATCTTTTAGAGGAAAAAAAATTTTTGAAGCGCATTACATTAACATTACTTCTAAAAACGCGTGATTCTCTATGGATGGCATATTAAAAGGAAATTTTACAAAATGACTTTTAAGAAAAATACAATTCATCCATGACCATTTAAATATATGAGATGGGTCCAAAACAGTATAATTAAATGATGATGGAAAGGTCAGGGATTGATTTCTTGCTGGGTAAACTGAGAGTGTTTGTACTTAAAGTTTTCAAGTTTTCTATTTATTGAATTTAGGTACTTTTCATCTAGATTCTATCTTCCTCATTCATAGCTCATTATCTTATTAAAAATATCTTAGAACCTGAATGAAATTAAGACGTGGTTGAAATCAGTTTTAAAATTTAAACATGTAGAGATACAATAATTATTATATTAGTCCATTGTTATGATTCACATGTAGCGATGATAACTGGGCTTAGAACAGTTTAGCACAAACATATGAAATGATTGCCAACGTTTAATACATATTTTATTTGTTACTTAGGTGGTAATAATGGTATGGATTCAACCTAATAGCAGTGCCTTGACTGATTTTCAGATGGTCTGGTATTAATGAGTGTGACCCTTTTTTTGATTCCTGATGGTGCCTACATTTTTAACGGTAACATACGTTACATTATTACTATCATCATCATCATCATCATCATCATCATCATTATTATTATTATTATAATAATATAATAATATAATAATAATAAATAATGAGCCCATGAATTAATAATTTTATTTTTCATTTATTTGAGACATTTAACGTGCACTTTATGATCGGACAGGCAATATCAAACACCACTTATAAACTAACTTAAATCAAGACAGATACAAAACATAGTCTCTCAGCCGTTAACGCATCGTTTTGAAAGTGGAAACCCACATTTCATCATTGATGATTTTTTTTGCCATGTTTGTAATCAAACCCATGACCCTTAACTCAGGGGACAGACACGCTAATGTCTGAGCTAGGGTGTCGCAACATTACGGATCTAATATTTTATGATGGGAGCTCTAGTTATAGATTTGCGGCTAAGTTACCGCATTCTCAATTAAGATATTGTGTTAGGGCAGTGGTTCCCAAAACTGTGCTCCACAAAACATCTCCAAGTGCTTCTCGAAGAGCTTGGAATGAATTTTTTTTAACAAGATCTCAAAATTGTGAAAATGTGTGGGATTAACTTTGTATGGCTAAGTATTGCGTAGAAATTGTTTAGATCCTGAAGCGTTCTGAGAAGCAGTATATATAGCAAGTATTATAAAGCTCAACTGCATGTAATGCGTCACCTCTGTCAGCTTTGCCTACCCGCACCTTCTTGGAACCACGCAAAACATCGGGAACCTCTGCAAAGCACACAGACTGCACGCGACAAGACCAGACAGAGAGACTCTACGGCACCAGCTAACTCCGTCTCTGTGAGAACTTAGCCACGCTTTCAGATCCTATTGTTAGCTTCAACATCCTGACAAATGATCATGGAAATTTCTATCTTGGAGCACCTACGTAATGGTTGAGAAAATATAATCGATTTTATATTAATGGATCACTGGCTTAGGTATGGATCCTTTAAAATAAAATATCAAAGCCTTCGTTTGAACGCTAGTAATTTAGAATCTATAAAATATAGGGTATATAAATCAGTATGTAAGTTATAGAGTAAATAAAGACCTTTCAGTGTATACAGCTTATTTTATTGTATATTAATTACTGTCCATATTGTTGTAATTTGAAAAAAAAGGATATCAGCTTACATTAATATTTTTCATGTTTTGGCCCGTTACCGTTACAATCAAGGTAGCGACAGCCAATGTGAAGTCATCAAGTGATAAAATATGATGGGCACTAGCAGTTAACACGTAATGCGTAAGTATATGCAAGAGACATTTGCATTACCACATGTTATTCAACATTAATTGAGAACCATGGTTCCTCGATCATTTTATTTTATTATTTAACCAACCCTCAGTATTATCAAAATTATTATTATTATCTTTATTCACCAAGCTGATACGAATATTATTTTTCCATTGTGGTGTGTAAGATTATTGAGCAGTTTCTAGTGCTAGAATTTCTGGAAAGGATTAAGGAATTTTGCACGTATCAGTGAAAATGGATTTGCCAGAACCACCTGAAGTGTAGAACCAACACACTAGTACTGGTTCTTCGGAGACCAGTGCCACAGGGAATAGAAGGAAGTACCATGATTCATATTTGATATTGGGTTAGATGATACTGGTGACAACAAACCACGGTGCGTAGTTTGCGTCAAAATGCTGCCAAACATAGCGATGCTTTCGGCAAAACTGTGCTGTCATTTTGAGAGGGTCCATCCAAAATTCAAGAGCGAACCGACTGATTATTTTTCAGAAAAAATTACGATGAGCTTACACAATCCCATGAAATTATATCTTATCACATAAAAACAATTAACGAAAAGGCTTTGATAGCATCCAACCCAGCCAGTTACTGAATTGTTCAAGATGGTGAAACCCATACCATCGCTGAAAACGTTATTAGGCCTTGCGAAAAAGACATAGTTGAATGTATGATGGATGAAAAAGCCACAAAATTAGTAGACACGCTTCCTTTGTCAAATAATACAATCTCGCAAAGAATCAAACACTTTACAAAGAATGTGAAAGCTATTTAATTTTTACGAATAAAATGCACTGAATTTTCGCTCCAAACTAATTAATCAATATATGTTGCCATTACTAATACTTGAATTATTTTCAAGATTATTTGTGTCTCCGCAAGCTGTTAACTGTTAACACAATTGGTATTGAAATGTTCAAATTAATAGTTTAGTTTCTCACAATGAGTAGTATCCCATGGGATAACTGCGTTTATGTGTGCACAGAATGTATGAAGGCCATCACTGGGAAGATTTGTGGTGCTATCTCAAGAAGGAAACATAAAGTCAAGGAGTGTAAGAGTAGCAACTGCATCCTCCACCGCCATGCCCTTTCTGTGAAAAAAGTGCTTCAAAATATTGTGTGACGAAACGGGAAGTCTAAATACTTCTTTACTTATTCACAAAAAAAAAAAAAAAAGGTGACTCTCTCGATTTCTTTTACTCCACCATTGTAAATGAGAGCTGAGATCCGAACAATCCTGATTGACAACGACTTTGCTTTAGGAGATTGTTTGTGTATGAGCCTTTGCTTATGAAATTGGCGTATATTAGAGACATTTAAAAAAAGTTAATGACTTAAGTCTCTCATTAAAAAAAACCTTAACCATTATTAACTCCGGTCATAAAGTGCAAGTGTTTAAAAAGGAAAAAAAAAATTAGGCTGAATCAAGACAAATCAAAATATAGACAGCTTTCCCACTGGTAAAATAATTTAAAGAAGAACTAAATTCCAAAACACCTGGCGATATATTAAATGTGTTTCACGTTCACCAGATCTATTTTTAAAAATATTAAGATTAGTTTTTAAAATATCCTAGATAATAGCAAACATTTTTATTGTAAGCGTTGGTTTGCAAGTGTTGGCAAACTATTTGCTAAGGTTTTTGTTTCCTTTTCAAAATGCTTTAACTCTGCATTCTATTCTTGGGTTTAGGAACTGGATGTTAAAGTGTTATGTGAACTGTTGTCTCATGTTTGTTTGGTTCCTAAGTCTGTACTCAAACAACTCCTCACTCCAAATAGAGCACTTTAAATACCCGGAATGAAACTAAACCAAACAAAGAAAATTTTAAGAGTGGTGTTTGTTACTGAACCGGCAATATAAATCTCCATTTACAGTTGTTGGTTTCCCGATTAGCTACTTCCTGAACACTCTAACTACGGCCAAGATCATGTTTTTTCAGGGGTACAAACACTGTCATCACATGAACAAGAAGGCAGCGGACGGTTTTTCCTGACTACATGAGAATAAAAACAGAATGAAAAACAGGAAAAGAGGGTGGGGTTAATGTATACTTATACTCGAGTCTTAGTTTGTATTCTATGGGGTACTTCTTTCTGTATGTACATATATAGCTCTCAGCTTACTGAAACACTAAACTGGAATACAAAATAATGGTATCCTATAAAGTGTCTTTGAATATGAATGTTCCATAGGAATACAAAGGAAAAACCAAACTTATAAAAATTTTGAATCTGATTTCAGTAGTAACACTTTTTATTTGTTTATATGTGTTAATAGTACCTTATATTAAAAAATGTTAATGAATTCTGAATTAATTTTATTTCACACTCACATATGTGGGCAAGCATACTGAACTTAAAACTCATCTAGTCTGTTTTTCTGATGACCGAGAGGTCAGGGTTGGAATTCCGACCATGTTGATGATGGTGTGTTTCCCCACAAGGTTTCTCACTCTCCTTCCATGCAAATTCTTATATTTTTACGCTACATGTCTCTTACCCATTAGTGCAGTTATATTAAATAACCCTGATAAGAGCCTGGGCCTGCTGCAAAATAAGCAATAACTTTATTTTTCTTTTTATTACATTACGTAAATACTAAAGCTTTTAATACGATTACGATATGAATCAATGTCTCTCAAATGTGACTAGTTAGACATTATTTGAACCATGGAATACAACCGATAGTATGAAATAATAATTACGGGTATCATCACATTATTTTACTCGCCAATTAACAAACCAACCTTTGTCTAGACGAAGAACACCCCATTCAAGACGATATTTGAAAACATGTTTAACTATATCGATCAACAATTTGTTTCAAGCTTATGTTTGTATTTTAATTGTATGACCTTTATTTTAATGCTTTATCAACTATTTAGAAATAATATTCATAGAATATTTCATCAAAAAATAAAGAGGTATATAGATAATATATCCATATATATAACGTTTATTATATAATTAAATTATTTCAATAAATAGAATACATCAAAGTATTTTCAATGAATATATTATTGTATGTAGGGGAGAGTGGGGGAATCATGCACGGTGTGTAATCGTGCGCACCAAAGTTTTTCATATTCCACAGTAATATTAGTGACTCCGACTGATGCTGCGCTCTTGTTTTTACTATGCACAGTAATTATGTACAACGATAGTTCCACCATTTTCTTGGTCAAGCGTGTGGGAGCTGGATTACGAAAACAACGTTGTGTCTTGAAATTTTCTTTCTTCAAGAAATAACAAGGTGAACCTATAGTTCTCATTTAAAAGTTTTTATACAATTGGATTCTTAAATTGTAGCATTTACTGTGTTTTTACATGAATTCATTTTTTTTTATACATTGCTGGTGTCCCTGCTACAAAGACGTCTTATTTTGAAACCGCTATGGGGTAATGATGCGCAGTAACGGTGTAGGTGCGCACAGTTACCCCTAGAAGCATACATGGGAAGTGCGCATGATTCCCCCATGTACATTTAAATGCGAAGCGATATTAATGCCAAACTGTCCCGTGTTGTTTCTCAGATTTCGAGAAATTACATTCGGAAAACTCATATCAACTCTTACATACCAGAAAATTTACAAAATGCAATGAATGCAATAAAAAAAATGGCAGGAAAATAATGGGGGTTGGGAGCATTTTCAACATCCCAGAGTCAACCCTTAGGAAAATACTTCTAGAAAATCGGCCCGTTCCTCCTTGTCTAGGTCGTAAAAGTGTATTCTCAAAATAAGTGGAGACAGAATTAAGGGACTATAAGGGGCAAACACAACACTGGTCTTTCTTCAATGTCAAGGTCAAGAGGTTAGACGTGCGTTGAAACTGCCACACCTTTGCTTCCGCCATGCTAGTAGAAAAGTTGGTGAAAGCATGGTTATCGTATCCGGGAACATCCACGTAATGTAAGTAGAATCCAAACTATATTATTGCTAAATACATCAGTATTAATTATCTTATTCTGATTCCCTTATTGTAGTTTAGCATTTTTTGCGGATTACAGTTTGTTGATTTAGGTGACATGCTACAAAGGCAGTTTCAGAATTTTGATCTGCTGGAATATTTCCACTCAAACCTGACACATTTAACGAAGAAAATCTTGCTCCTACCAACGAAGTAAGACATTTCACAGTTGAAGCTTCTCCTGAATCCGAAACTCCTATTTCTGCACGAGTTTCTGACACCGAAAGTCAGCATACTTCCGTTGATTAAGCCAGACCATAGAAAGATTGTGGACATCTATATGCACAACCTGTTCAAGATCCTGGACCATCAACATCTAAAACTAATTTGCTTCTCACTATTTCACCAATTCCAAAAAAGAAGATTGAAAAACAAGTAGGGCTAGGAAGAAACCTACGTGGAAAATAACATTTGGAAATACTAACCAGCACACCAGTGAAATTAAAATTATAACTAGCTTAAGGTAATAAAAGAAAGAAGGGAGAAAAAAAATCAGTTGAGAAAGAAATATTGAAATGTGGTACGAGGATGCTTCGACCAAATCATCACAATACAAGAAGAGTAAAGGAAGAAAGAAAATAAAGATGCAACCAACATCCGAGTCATCCGAAGTAGACGGTTCCACACTTTGTGATGACGAAATGGACGACGCAGTCCTAGAGAAAACAGGCAAAGAATATAATGAATTGTGTTGTATCTTTGGAGAAAAAGGAAGAGACAAGGTCTTGTGGTACAGATGTGTTTCGTGTTCATCTTGGAATAATGCTGATTGCACTGGTGTTGATACCCCAAAAGATTATGTGTGCCATTTTTGTACAAAATCAATTTGGAAAAACTGGGAAACATAATATTTTTGTGACTTAGACCCTATTTTGTTATATTTTAATGTTCTTTCATAAAAATAAATTTACCTTTCAATTATAAAATAAATATATATTGAGCTGTTGATGTATCTACCACCTTACCTTATTTTCATTGTGATCTCCAAATATTAATTATACTGCGCACTATTGCCCTACCTTTACTCATAATTACCCCGGGGGTGGGGAAACGTGCGCAAATACATTCATTTTTTTTTTTTCAATATAGTTAGATTATGTATGGCTATTAATCAAATATGTTTTTACCAAATGAAAGTAGAATAGGCAAGTTTCTCTTGCATTAGTTACATTTGTGATATATATAGTGGCATCACTACAGAAAAGAATCTCGCTTAGGTGCGCACCATTCACCCATTCTCCTTACGCATATATATGTACACTAGTATAATACATATATATATACATAGATACATACATATATATTTATGTAGGTATATATGTATATACATACATGTGTGTATACATGTATATACATATGAATATTTACATAAATACTAATATACGCCCTATTGTATTTATCTTAGTTATATTGTTTAGGAGTCTAAGATTAAAGTGTAAATATAAATATTATTTATGCTTATTTGGTGAAATATGTAAATATTCAATAAATATATTACATAATAAGTCTTATTTTTGGTGACCAACAGAAGCTATTTATATTAATTTATCAATAAATCATATTGCATTATAATCATCTACATCCTATATGTACTACGTACGTAAAGATAAATTCTAAGCACACATTTGTATCCATGCAAGTATAGCTATCAACCAAGCTGTTAGTGAAGTTGTCGGATGATCATTTGTAAATGTCAGGCCTAATTTACACCTTTTATTATGAGGAGGCCACGCTCTACCGCAAGCAAACAAAAACAAGTAGTAGGCCTTGTCTATTCACTCCAGAAATAATCTTGCTCATTTATTATAAATGTTTGGCAAAAATTCGTATTCATATTTATAAATATAAAAAAAAGACACGTTGCGTTTAGTATGGAATGGTTTGCCATTAGGACGATGGTTTTTAAGCTTTTACATCTATGTGTAGTAGAACCATATACCTAATTGCTAAGAGTTTTGGGTTCCCAATATGTTTTACTATCCATAATACCTAAGCTTATTTAATTACACTAATGGGGGGGATATGAGAATGGTAGAAATAAGAAGGAATTGATTACACATTTGCGTGAAAGTAAAGTATAATCAGCAGGAATCTTAACCCAAACCTCTTCGTCCCTTGAAAATTATGCTATATAAGGCTTACATTTATCACGCTTGCCTTCTGATATAGGGTTTTGCTAAATCATATTTGAAAGAGAGGAATCTACAAACAATGGCAAAGAGTGCGGCAATATGCCATTTCCTATAAAAAAATTGCAATCATTTGTTTGGGTTAATTAACATGCACTTTATGAACCGAAATTATATCAGGTCACGACTTTTAACTAAAGTAAATCGATAGCAAACACAACATACAGCTTCTGCCCATTAATTCACCACTGTAATAAAAGGGTAAGCCCTTATTTCCCCAAACAAATATTTTTCAGCCATGCCAAAAATTGAACCCGGGACCCTTAGAGCAGTATTTGAACACGTTACCTACTGAATAAGGTGTTAGGTGACCCCTACTAACTAAAATGTCATTCAACTCCAAACTTAATTTTTTCTAAGGTTTTTAGCATAGTTCGGACGTTAAAACCAAAGCTTTTAGAAAACTACCTGAACTATTTCTAATAAAATAAATAAAGTCCATCTACAGAACAGTTCTCTACTTTTTGCTTTAATATATCTTAATATAATAAAATAAAAAGTTTAGAAAACTAAGATTTGTATTGCCTTTAACAAGAATTCTCATTTAACGTAAATATTAAATATTTTTACCAGATTTATACTATTCGGTAGTGAAACATTTTCAATCCTCCTCGAATGCCTTACTTAAATTATTTTAATATAATGTATAGTTCTTTTTATTGCTTCATAACAATATGAGTTACAAAACAACTAAAGCTAGAGAAAAATTATTTCATATTCCAGTATCCATATTAGATGAGTCACTGTACTTGTCAATAATAGGTTTAGAAGTAAGCTACTTATCTTTATTAACACTTTCATTTAATTCAGTCAACGATTACAGTAGCACTTCACTAAATTAAAAGTTAAAACAACAGTTTATTGGTCATTAATTGATTTATTAATATTTAGGCATATAAATAAAATCAGGGAGAACTTTCAAAAATTTCAAAATCCAATTCTTATATTAAACAATGAACGAACTCTTATAACCACTGACATGTAAACCCTTCACCAGTTAACTGAGTGTGATATCATCATTTAGGGAACGTAGAGTCCAGATTTCATAGGAAGGACCTTTGATGAAATACTAAATATCATCTGTGTCCAAAATTGAAAATACTTTATTTATTCTTTTATTTGTGTTATGGTATAGGCAATTATAAAATTATTCAAAAAGGGCAGTTGTGGATCACATAACCAGATGTATAATTGTGTGTAGGTAGAGCTAATTTATTTTTCATAGTTGCCATATAATAATATTTTTCCTACGAAATTTGAACATTTTGACACTCCTAGTCATAAAATGTACCAAGTAGTCTTAAAGACATACCAACATCTACAACTCTTTGTTAGATGTGATGACTTATAGATAATTAAACTCTTAAAGAATCAAACTTAAATCTAAAAAAAGTTAAGGTTAGAATTAAAATTTACTTTAGTGAAAAAGGCATACAGAGAAAAAGGTGATTCTGAGTTTATTTTAAGAATGTTCAAAGATTCTTTCAACTTAAAGTTTGTAAATATTCTATAAGATAGTAGTTTCCAAAACTATGCTATGTTTTATATTTATGTACAGTATGTACACAATAAATATTTACTACCCAATCTAATATTTTGGAATTATTTATGTGATTTTAGATTAAATTTACCCATATTAGCGTGGAACGATGATAGGAAAGATACGATGGTAGATCCCATGTGTGGAATATCCTCCTGTGCCCTAGGTCGAGAATATAAGCCCTAACACTTCGTTGAGAATAACAAAACCTTATATTATATATAAAAAAAAACTAAAGAGGATATATATTCTTTCATATGGAGAACATTATATACAGTAAAAGCGCCACACAGTAAAAAAGTATTTATTTATTCGTATCACAAAATGAAACGTGATTATTTTCCAAATAATCAGCCTTGTTATCTGAATAAAATGTAGTTGTTAGTTTTGGTTGTTCAATAAGTACTTTCTTAACCGACTGATTTTATCAGCACACGACTTATAAACTAACTTAAATCTAAAACCAACAAAACATCAAACCACCGGCCGTTAATTTATCCCAGTAAAAGGGAAACACCTACATTCACATATAACAATTATTTTGGTTATGATTGGAATGGAACCCGAGTCCCTCAGCCTTGTGAAAGATGGCCTTGGATATCTCTGATTAGCAAAACTTTCACCTGCTACAACAATTACTCAACCCAACAACTAGTGAGTTCCATGATGAGCCGCGATAACTCACTGGTAAAGCATAAGCGCGTAAAGCAAACGATCCTGAGCTATATTCCCGTGTAAAGGCTGCCATTTCTCATTTAATTAAAATATATATAATTACATGGTATCAAACCAGAGGTTTTCAGACGGTTACCTTAGCACAATGACTTTGGCACGGACTACGGACGTTATTGGAAAATCATTATGGCAATGGTTGACGTTGCGCTTTCCCAGAGAAAAAAGTAACGTACCACGCCCACGCCCAAAGCTTTCCCCTGAGGTCACTTATTTCTTTCGATTCTTCTCTCGTGTTGCAAACTAGTGCCCCAAATATCTCGGCCGTGTTTGGATTATATTCCTTCAGTTTTTGTTTGCTTTTCGTCTGCACGTAGATCCTCGTCGGAAATTGAATCCCCTTTCTTTTAGGATATTTTTCTCCCCTTCAGTTTCCCAATAATTTCAAGTGAAAATATTTGTAGTATTCTTGTTTCAATATTTATTTTTCGTATTTTGGGTGCCACTGGTAATGCAACTACAACCAGGAGCCTGTTTCGTAAAATTATAAGTCTAAAACTTACTATCTAAAAGGTATTAGTGATTTTTTCTGGATGGAAGTATAAATGTTTTCACAAAGAAAGTAATTTTACTTATATGTCTTAGTGCACATGTAGCAAATATTTACAAGTCAGCTATTTTATTTACAAGGAAAATATTAATACATCCAATCTAGTCTCCAACTATACATCAACCAATAGAACGCAACCATTTTAAAATGATTTTGTGACCGTTATAGCTAAATATTAAAATATTAGTAACTAAAAAAATAAAAATCAAGGAATATAATATTTTGTTTGGCTCTCCCAAAACAAGAGTTAATAAATATAATGAAATTACGGAATGAGATACTTTTTTTTTTTTTTTTTTTTTTTGGAGATTCAAAAATACTGTAGAGCACTGCCTAATATAATTTTTTAACGAAGCTAATACAGTTTCTTATTTATTTTTTACAACAATAATGACTTATATCTTGTGATAATTTCTAATTTTTAACTCAAATCTATTCGAGATTGTTCATACATTGTGGTCTGCTGACCTCAATAATCACATTGTCTCTTAACACAGTAATTACCTGTTTACACCTTCATCGTAAGGTTAAAAACATAATAATAAACTCTAATAAAACTGAATTTTTTCTGTTGTTAACTTATAATTGAGAATTATATATATTAAAATAATTTTTTTTAAACTCACACAATTAAATCTGGGGACCTTTGAGTGTGTAAATGAGAACCTGAATTGGGGAGGAGCTATTTTGTTACTTTTAACCTATATGTGGATGTAATTAAAAATACAATTAAATGAACATATAATTAGAAATGAATGATTAATTTATGTTCCCTTAAAATATAAATTCCATTCCTATTAAAAGACGTCTGTGTAGGGTTTGTTCTAATTTTAATTCAGCAAAGTGAGATTAGTGTCTTTAAAAAAATAGAAATTAGGAATTACGGTAATTGTTTTGAAGAACAAACTAGTAATTCTGTTAGTTATTTAAAATTTATTGTATATAATTGATCAGCTATCGTCTGGGGAAGATAGTGGCAAAAATACTTAACAGGTGACTGGAACAGAAAATAGAAATTGTGATGGAAGAAGAGCAATTTGGTTTCAGAGAATAATTTCAGAGAGAGAGTGTTAAAGTCAAAGAAGAGTTCTTCATTGATTTCATCGACCAGAAAAAGGCGTCAGTAATAGTGAAATTTAAGAAACTGAATGTAATAGTGCCAGAAGATCTGCATCAACTTGAGGGACAAAAGGCTAATTGCAAACCTCTACCTGGGACAACGAGTAAAGGTGAGGCTGATTGATTGCTGAAATTTTGTAGCCAAGTAGCTCCAAACCCAAAACTGTGCAGGAATACTTGGTGATAGAAAATTTCCAAGGGACCCCTCAAAATGGGGGTGGGTTTCCAGGTAAACAAAGTTGAGACACTTTAGAAACTCTGTTGCCTTAAAAAATTCTTGAATCTCAGTAAACCAAGGAATCTAAACATTTTCGGGTAGGTAGCACCTAACCCAAAAGCGTTCTGGAATACTTGCCGATCATGAGAGACCCCAATTTTTTTTAACAAAATATTTACTAACAATTGAAAAAAATACTAAACATTTTGTTTATAATGACTTCTTCAATTGTGGAATGGCTTCACACTTTTATTGAGGTAAATATTAGATATACTTTGGTCTTTAATTTAAATGCACGTTCTGGAATTTGAGGTTCACTATGACTCAGATTCACAATTATTGTCCAATAAATACCAATGGGAAACATTGTATGACCAGACGTGAAGACCGTGATTTTAAACGAGTTTTTATAAAAAAAACCAAAATAAACAATTTATCTGGGCCCAAAATGATGGAATTTAATGAATTATTATAATGTGCACATTCTTATATGACTGATTATATCATCACGCGAGCATTTCTCTAATCGAGAGCGAAAGGGCCTATCAATTTTTCTTTCACAAACCTTCCAGGTTCTTTTATTTGCCACACTTGACATAGGCAGCCGATAGCTTTAATTCTCCTCCGAAGGATGATGTGCAAATGATTTTTATTGCTAAAACAAATATCCGTCACTCTATTTGAGTTTGAACCCACAAACATCGGGACCTGATGCGAGCATTTTAGCCAAAGACCAAAAGAGGTCAACTCTTTTTAATATTAAAAACACAAATAAACATGGACAAAAGAAAAATTGGCAGATACATATTTGAAAAAGTATTTGATTTGTATTGTCTCTGTTTATATAGTAAAATAGAAATAATATATACAAAAATGTTAAAATATTTGTGTAGCCTTGAAAGTGGTCAGAAGTTATAAGCAAAAATAGGTTATGAAGAAACAAAAAGAGACATCTATTTGTTTTATATCAAGGCCCAACCTAACCTAACCTAACCTATCAACTATGCAATATGCGGAAAGCCTGGCTGTAGATTAGACGTAGAATAAAAATATCAGTCAATTGTATTTGTTATCTGACCTGTATCGGTGGCCGCGTAGTCTAACGCACCAGTCTCACAGTAAACGGAAAGCCGATCACGGGAGATCAAGGTTCTAAACTCTTTCGGGTGTATTGAAGGTGGTTTTTCCAAAATGGTTTTACACTCTTCCTATACGCTAATATGGGTACATATCCTATAAATATAACCTTTCTCATCCTAATATTATTAGTTTAATGTAATTAATACATAAGCGCATAACACAAACGGGTAGTAGGACACATTGCTTAAAAAAATGTGATCTGCCTAATCTGCCAAACTGCAAGCAACGACTTTAGTAAAATTTATAATTATAAAAATATGTTATATTTAAATTACTCTTAAGAATTAAAAATACTCAATCTATTCAACAGATTGGATAAAAGCTGGATTAGCTACCTTAGTTACATTTCTACAATCGTATTAACTCCTAAATATTAAGGGTTTTTTCCTTGTTTTATTTTTTGTGTACTTGACGAACAAAGTGTTTGGAGGGTGGTTCGTTCATTCTTCACTCATGAGTAGCGATGACGTGTTTACAGCCTTCCAAACTCTTCTGGAATATCCTGTCTGTTGTTTCTGTGACACATCTGAGCTATACCCTTCCAACTTGACAGCAGTTATCACGCTAGTCTTGTGACTGACTACCTCCCGTGCCGTTCCCTCTACCAACCCACTCTTCGCCGTTACGTTATTATCCTATTCATAACGCTTTTCAACTCGCCCAAACTCACAATATCAAACTTTTAACAATAGAATATTCTCAAAGCACTAGCTTCCTTTATTTTTTTATCAAACGTAAAAGCTCTACAGTTTTTTTTATTGAAAAACAAGAAGCTACGAGACGTTGCTAAACTATGTATGATGTTATAACAGTTTTTTCATAAAAAACAACGTAGTATACAACCTTAGGTGAGGCGGTGATAAAAAACATTATTTTTATTTGACTTATTGTTTCAAGACGAAACTAGTTTTGTCACGCAACAATTTATTGTAATATAGTAATGTTGGTTTTTAATATAACTAACTTGAAAACATAAAAATGAATATATAGAAGGCAAATAGAACTGTGTTTATCTATTGATTGTAATATTTAAAATGCATAATGAACAGATGTGGCACTAAATAGAAGCTTCCAAGTGTTACAGATGTTAGTAAAAACACAGACAACCGTAAGACACAGAGTAGTAATCAAATATGTTTAGAAGAAAATCCTTGTTTTTATTCTCAATAGGCATTTAATAAAGGATTATTTAAAGTGGGTCAGTTAACTGACTTTACAAAAGCATGAGTTTGAAACTTTACTTGTATTACCTCTAAAATTGTACAGCAGACGTGTGTTTGTTTAACAACCTATAGTGTAAAATGTGGCACAAACAAGATTATTATTACTAGTAATTCTGTGAACAGTGCAACACTATCCCTGTTATTATCGTTAGAGTCCAAACATTTATCTTTGAATTAGAAGTCAAAATATTTCCTACGATTTATCCTAAGCTTGTGAGTATATATTCTTCCCTGGCGATCAATTTGGACTTAAAGCAAATTAATACCACATTCAATAGTCTACTAGAGAATAACCCTGTTTCATTTGATTTGTAACCTGATAGATTTTAAGTGACAGCCATCTTAAAACGAGTAGCCACATCGAAAAACCATGTACAATACATTGTGTTTATCCTAGAAAGTAGCAGCCCTACCTTGATGAATTACAGTGACCAGATCTTATAAGCTATGAGTGTAATAATGGGAGTTAAGCTTGCTTGATACCTTACAGAGTAAACTGAAGATGTCTACGTTTCTTGGCCTTGTTCACAGAAAAGGAGTTTATCTGTGGCCATAGGTTAAAATTATGTCCCTGCCAACTTCTTTAAAACTGACCCAAGCATTTCACAGCCATCGTGGGAAAAATATCCAAACAAAATAATGAAATGTCAAATGGTAAAGATAAAACAGAACCTGGCTTCATTTGGTCTGTTATTACTATCATATGTTTTACAAGCAAAGTAATATACGTAATGCTGTTAGTCAGCTCCTCTTTGTTGGAGTATGTTGACATTGCAAGACTTCATCAATGCTTACCATGATGGCCCCATCCTGCCTCCAATATCCTCTTCCTTAATAACTTAAATATATCAAAACAGGAAACTTTAATTTCACCTATGAACATTTTCCCCCATTCTGGGAATAAAAATCAAGTAGGCAGCCACGCTACTAACTTAGCTAAGTCATTTAATATACAAACTCTGATCTATATATTATCAATAGTAATACTCGAGATGGAAGAGTCATTATTTTGTCAAATATTCCAGCTACAATAATTATAATTTCTAAGGGTCATGGTGACAGGATAAGTCTTGTAGATAATACAAAAGTAAATATATAGCCCCTACAAATTTAGTTTATTCAACAACAAAAAATAAATTAATTTATTTCTTAACTTACTTTTTTAATTTACTCGTCTTTGAGAAAGAATCATTATTAATTTAAATATAAGTTAATATGTTAATTTCTATCTCTCTGCTGCGTAAACACAATTGTTTCGTTTTTCATTTCATGGCATAGCAGAATATGTTTAATATATTTCTTATTTACTTTTTTAAAATTAATTTAAACATTGATTATCAAAACAAAAATATGATTACATCTTCATATATAACACTTTATTTCAGTTGGTAGTGAGCTGCTTACTATGGTAGGTTTGTTGGTTCAATTCCCACTATTCCCGAAACCTTTTATTATTGGTGAAATGTGAATTTCCTCTTTCGCATTATTGAACTAACGGTTGGGGACAAGTGTTATGTATGTCCTGGATTTAAGTTAGTTTATAATTATTGTTAGTTTAGGAATCATATATAATATTTACTAAGTTATGAATTAATTATAAATAAAACCAAATTTTCATTTGGAAGTATCAATAATCAACACATAGCATTGTATTTCCGTAATGACCTTCATTTGGGTGTTGCAAGATTTAAAGGCACTATCCAGGGCTGCCCTCAGCAATGTGGTGCCCCAAGTAAACTTCGCTTGTGGGGCTTCTAGCTATCTGCCTCACACATACTACCCCCTCCTTACCAAAAATAATAATAATAAACTTAATTTATCGTTTAATCATGTTGTTTCCACCCATAAATAAATTTTCAGCCGTATAAAATATCAGGAAATGCTCTAGAAGGTAAATACGTGTAGTAGTTAATGCTAGGAGTGTTAAAGATAGATTTATCCCAAACCCTTGGTTTGGTTTTCTTCCCCAATGAAGTTTATCTGCATAAAATTACAAGAACAACTGAACCCAGCTTGTTTTAAATCGGTTATTACGTTAAAAAATGTATCACTAGACATATTTACCACAGACAAACAAATGCTTGTCGATTCACTCGTTCAATAAATCAAACCACATACGGTAAATCGTCGATGATTGAGATTAATTGGTGATTGACCCAGTCTAGATTATGATTTGTTTGGATTTTCAGAAATACATTACCTATACCAAAAATAAAAGATATAAGCATAGATGGGATACTTACTAAAGCTCAGTGTTAAGGTAGAAACATTTTCACTTTTATTCAAATGAGCTTACACATTTCTTTTTCACAGGAAAATAATAAGGAAAAAATCTGACAGCGAAAAAAAGTCTCAAATTTTTTAACAATATTTAAGGTGCTTTTTTTTCGTGGCCATGTCTCTGGCATTGATACCTCTGTAGTTATTTTTTCTATATTTTTTTTTGTTATCCTAATTATCAACGAACAGGATTTTGACGTCCAACTATCGACGATCTACTGTAATTAAGTTTTAATTGGGTTACACTCTGACAATATTTTATAGATCGCCTATACAGGGAGCCTACTGTATGAGTATACAAGAAAACATTTCCTACCACCATTTGTTTTTTCCTCTCTATCACCTAAGCATGTGGGGCCCCCTCCAAATCACAGGGCCCTTGGCAGCCATGCTGTTTACACACCCGTGAGGGTGGTTTTGCAACTGACAGAGCACCTATTTATGGATGCTAAACGATACAAAATTTTACTTTTATCTTAGAGAAGTCAAAGGAGGCAGTAACTGAACTCACTTTATTTTTCATTTTAATCCATTGATTGAGTAGGATTTTTATATCCAAAATAATGTGCTCCTTCCGTGGAGTTCTGAATTAAAGAATATAGCATGAACTTTTTATTCATATTAAAAATAATTATATCTGGTCCATTCTAATTCCATAATTAGCCACCACCAAATCTAGTTCAGAGACCTGGTTTAAAACATGTGGTGGGGGCCTTTAAAATTAGTGCTTTAGTAAAATTATACAATCTATAACGACAAAACTCTTATAATATTTTCCCTAATTACTAATATAATAACAGCTATTTCAGAGAGTCCTGTGTAATGATCAGTAACATAAGATTTTTTTTAGCAATATGGTGTATGTTACATGAAAGACTCACTGTATAATATATTTGAATTAACAAATTTATATAATTTCAAATCATAACTAAATAAAATAATGGGTTCTGATCGAAGTAACAGAAGTATCCATTGACATATATATTTAATATTTCACGAGAATCTAATGACACATCTGGGATTATTTGATATAATAAATATCTTGAATGGTTGGTTGCTTGATTTTGTATTTGTAGAGATGAATTAGAAATCTTTCAACAACGACAAAATACCCTATCCTTATAGGAATATTATTGATGTATAAATAAAGCAAACAATTTCCAGCTGCGATCAAGATGAAAATCACACTAAGTTGAAAAACATTCGATTACACTAAAAGGATGGTTTGTAGCCACTTTAATCAAAATAAATCTATAGGTTTTCTGCACAATGCCTGTGAGAGTATTAGCAAAATGGTTTATAGTTAAATAAGTGTGTATGTAACATTTTTTATCTTCCACATCATTTTGCAATATTAATTTGGTCTTCATTAATACACTAATATTAAGGGATCTGATATTGTATTGTTTGAACCTTTACTTTACATCCATGACTGTTTCCAACCTGTGGCCAAGGTCAGTTTTTGATTCAAGCCATATATGTTAAACTACCAGCTGGCTCAGCCTGTAGAAGCTTCATATATCTTATAATCTAACTTCAGACTAGGACATGCACAACATCAAGTCCCAGACCATTAATTTATCAATATGAGAGAGTAAAACCACATTTCACTAATTATACATTTCTCGGCTAATCCAGGAATCGAACCCGGAACCCTTAGCTCACTAGACAGACAGGCTACACAAAATGAGCTAAGCTGTCGGATTATTGGTCAAGCCAATATTTTCAAATAAGGGAATACATTATTCTGAACCATTTTTAGTATTGATTGATACTGTACTTAAAAGTTATTTACTTAAACTGTAATTTTTTTTACCATATTGCTAAGGGTACATTTTGCTATATAAAACACTTATCACTTTCAATTAATATTAAAGATTTTTAGGAAAGTAGGCTTTAAATAATTGAATCATCATTTACCATCATTTACATAAACATTATTGAAAGGAACCATCAAACTCCGTGCGGTCACACTTAGAACGTTATCATCTGACAGGTTTACTAGCCAGACCCTGGAAGTGAAAGTTTAGCAAAGTTGAGTGGTGACCATATTTCAAGTTTCTGTCACCATTCCAAGATACCGAGAAGAGTGCAAATAGGGGACTGAAGAACCCGACTGTTGTTCACTATCGTTATTGTCTCTTAAATCGAAATACCAGAGATCGATTTATAACCGGATCTACTAGGTAGAGGTTTATTACGTTGTTTAAAATCTGTGTTACAAAGAAATGCAAGTACACTTTTTCTTCCTTGTGTTTTCCTTAAATTTATAAACGCTAAATAGATTATAGCCAAAACAATGGCTGATAATATTGCCCTAATCCTAATAATCTTAAGACACAGTAAGTCCTTAGTTATAAATACATAAGAATTTTTATTATAAAATATAATATTGACACAAAAATAATTCTAACTAGTTGTTTTTAATCTACAATTTCTATTATTTTATAATCAGACATAAATTCTTGTGTAATGAAACTGTAATTTTTAGTATATTGTGTCAATTTTGACAGTTGTGAGAAATATATTGACATTTTCGCTAAATTTATGTTTATATCATCTAGAAAATTCTTCAAGTTACTTGACGAACAAAGTGTATTTTATTAATATTTAAAAGAAAAAAGTTTTCGAGAACAAACATTATACATGATGAGTGGATTCACTATCAACCATAATGTATTTGCCGTTAAGAATCAATATGATAAAGTAACGTATTTATAATATGGTGGATGAAGGTGTCAGTCTCTTCTTGAAAGGTTTAGCGACGACAGGAGATTGAAAATCGAAGCCTTGACCTGTGTATTGAGTTTAAAGGTATCCTGCTCGCCTTCCAAGTAACTGCTTGCACACTTTTTATAGTTATTACTTCCTCGCCCCTACCTTATTAGTGCAAATAATATTTAATATCCCAGACAGGTAATTATATGTGAACCATGAAAATAAATGCCTTAAATAAGTACTTTTATAAAATATTTCGAATAGTATCGTGAATTTTAAAATAAAGGAATCCTTAAAACTCTATATTTATTTTGATAAAAACGTGATTCTATTAGCTCTAAGGACCTCTTAACTTTGTTTTTATATTCATAGCGTCTTAATTACCACCTAGGTATCCTCGTAATTAATTAATTGCAAACATATGAGAATGGTTGAATCTTATTAAATGGAACCTTATTTGCATTTGAGGAGGTGGGTAAATAATTTTGAAAAAAAAAATCCATTCACCATACAAATATTTGAACCCTCAATTTTCCTATAACAACTAACCTCACCAGATAATATTTACACCTTAGTCCATTTGCCCATCGATGTGGCTCTTTAATTATTGACTCAGTTGAAAATGTATGATTAATTTGATACATTTTATAACATGAGTTCTATGTTCATCATAATTTTTTTATTTTTAAATGGTAAAATTAATATTAAAGTTATAGAGCGTGACTAATATTTGGCATGCATACACCGGGAACTTCATGCCACATCTAACTATAATTAAACCTTGAAATGTATTAATAGTTTAACAAGTAAACAAGAACCTGTAACGTTATTTGCCACCCTACCATGTATTTCCTTATATTTTTTTAATTTTTTTAAATAGCTTACAATTTATTTTCGTTTGTATTGATGCACCTCAAGGTTCGGCCACAGCCTAACGTGCTGTGTTGCCAGAATGACAAAATAATACTATATACATCCATTCAAAATCAAACGGAAGGGAGAACGTCAAACACTGTTTTAAATAATTCAAATAATGAATTTTGACCTAAGGAAGAACACTTAACTTTCATTAACATATTAATTATCCTTCTAAGAAGTTTGTTTACTCTTCTATTTATTTTCAATGTCAGCCATGATTTATTTCAAGGCACGCGCACTGCGTGTATTTGGTAAAACAAGTGAGTGGTGGGTCTCGCGATTGTAAAAGAAGAAAAGAAAAAAAATACGTGATATAAATACCTGAAACTAGCACACATTTCAATTTTGACTGATGGAAATAACAAATTTAATTATTTTAAGAAACATTGCTCATATATTTTATTGACATATATTTCAATCTTTATATTAAATTCGCATTTTATTTTATATTAATCTCTAGACCATAGCCAACATTTTATCTTTTGTTTTAGTGTATTAGTTTTCTCTTTGGACTTGGAAGAAAAGAGAACGTTTTTAAATTTGATTTAAGAAATACTTTTTGAAGAAGATTAGGGTCTTCTTCTTCGGCGTCCTTAAAGTATGGAGCCAAATTTGTGTGGTTACTTAATAAATTTATTTTAAAAGTGGAAACAGTCTTAATAGAAATCTGACTGTCTAGGTAAGAAACTGTGGATTTCTTGCAATTCAGGAGAGGAAATAAATTTCCTACATTTTGCTATTTCAACACAACATATTCTCTTGGTGAGATCCAGCTAAATCTTCATCTATAATATTTTCTCTCTCTTTTTTTTATCATCAAGAATCCAGGATTAATGTAAGACTTTCAGAAAAGACTAAATATATTCAGACACTTTATTAAATCCAGAGCATTTTTTAATATTTTATTTTATGTCTAAATAGTAATGCTATTGATTTTTTTTAACAATACTAAATATTTATTTTGTTGTTTTACTCGCAACTACTATATCATATATGCTTAGCCTATATATGTATTTTTTCTTTTACTCTGGTATTATAAACTCCTAAATTTAACCATGTTTGGAGATTATTATTTTATTTGATGAATTTTGTTTAAGAATGGATGTAATACAATATATTTTATTTTTATTTTGTCATATTAGAATTGTATTTACTTGAAATTCCATAAGTAGGATTGGGATGTGGTAACAAGGAAACAATAAAATAATAATAATAATAATAATAATAATAATAATAATAATAATAATAATAAATAATAATAATAATAATAACACACAACTTTCAATAATTGGCTTTTTTATTTATACTTTTAAATTAGTACATTTTATTTTAATGATCAATTTTATTTCAATTGCTCGTGTTTTATTTTAAGTATTGTTTCAACTCTTGTAGAAACTTAAAGAACACCATTATTGTAGGTAAGGTAGTGTAGTTATTATTAACATTGCATCATTCAGAGAATGTTCCCAAGCACACCCAGTGGTCTCGAGTGTTAAGGGTAACCGTGCCACTGTCAGAGTTAGCTAAGCTAAATGTATTTTTTATTATTATTATTTTCTCCTTTATCCTAGCAGTGGCGCCCAATATACATATATAATTTTAATCAACTCGACGTTACCTTTCGTTATGTAAAAATGTTTGAAAAACAAACTTGTATTTTTTTATTAGAAACCAGACAGTGGATATATATTAATTTATTTTATGAGGGTGTACGATGGAAGTAAATGTAAAATGAATTTTTCAACTCCATCTATGATTAAAAATTGGTTAAAATATTATCTATTACACATATTTATTATTAATTATACATTACATTTTAATGAATGCTATTTATCAATGTCTATATTTTTAAACCTTAGCTTATACATCCTCGTTTGTGAGTAAGAGGACTAAACTTAAAATATGTATAATCTGCTTTTTTAGTGACAGGGTGTATTGAGGATGTTTTTACACAAAATGGCATCCCACTATCTCTTTATTTAAATGTGGATATATGTTGTCTTAACTATACCCTATTCAAACGTATCCGATTACCATATTCAAATGGCCAATTTTCAAGCCAGTAGTAGGATGTTGAGAAAAAAAATTAAAAAAATATTATTTTTTGAAAGAAGATATATTTTTAGAGATAGCATTTAAAAAAACTATTCTATAAATTTTTTATACATTCAAGACACAATTTCTTTCGTGGTTTTGATTGATCTTTAACAATTTCACATTAATTGCAATGTCGTAATTAAATTGCCTCAAAATTTTTATGAAAAAATTACACTTTTAAATTTTCTATTGAATATAATTTTTATTTTTCCCTTTTAATAAAATATATATAATGCATCATGATTAACGATGATATAATATGTGAGCAAGTCAACTAACACATGTTAAAATATAAAAATATGTTTTAATTTTTTGGTCATAAAATTAAACATTCGTTGAGACAAATATCAAAATTTGAAAATTTCACCACGTCAATAAAAAAGTATTGTTTGATTATAAATTTCATGTCATATTAAGGTATACCCTGATTTTTGTTGGAGAACAGTAGAGAAAATTAAAACATACTTCTTTCCGGCCAACATTTAAAGCATTTAATTATATTATTTGTGTTATTCTATAGGTTTTGATAATATTGATCAAAAGTGAGGGCTGCAGATAGCATGACTTTATGTATGAATATATTAAAATATTTTTAGTAACCTTAGTAACTAACTTTTACTGTTTTTCCTACTAAAATCATACTATAGTTTACCAATATTTTTATATTTTGTCCTAAGCCATGCATGTAATGTAATATTGTTTGTACCCACCATCTTTTTATAAATTTGAATGTATCACGGTGATTGGCTAAACAATATTTAAGAGAACATTCGTCATATATGAAAAGGATATATTTTCTTAATATGTTTTCATTGTATAATTGATTTTAGGAAACTATAATTTATAATCTAACCGGTTAAAAAACATGTTTATTTAATTATTCACGTCTAATTACCTATCTAGAATATTCAAATACTTACACTATTAACAACATTAAGTAAAGATTTAATAAAACATAATAATCAAGAAGCATTCAGGGGTGCACTGAAAGTAGCAATCGGTTTAAACTTTATTCAGTTTATTAAATTTAGTCACGTATATGCCTCTACTTCACAAAATCCGTGCAAGTCATATAAAAAATTAATAAAAACTGCATGGATTCTCACAAATTATACGAAACTACTGGATCCATACCAAACAAACTAACAATTTATGTATTTTTATTTTTGTGGCCTCATTAGGTGTAGTCTCGAATAATATTTTGTTTTGTTATGCAAAAACATGTACACACACAGTATGAATAATTTAAACCAGTCGTAAACTTGAAAGATAGATCTTTTTTTAAATTTATATTCGAGCAAAAAGTAGGTATACAAATTAATTTAGATTCTTTCCAAGTTTGATTGGATCCTTATTTTTTTAATTCTTTAATTAAAAACTAATTTGGTTTTTAAACATATTCTCAGTTCCATCAATTTTAATGTAGGTCCTTCAAATCCTATTATCAAGATTAATTTGATCAAACTGTAAAGCACAAAATATTTATTCCATGCTCTACCTTCAAGAACATTCGAATATATTTACAGTAATAGAAGGAGGAATGTAATGAATAAATACAACCCCACTTGACTGGAAAGAGGGTTGGAAACAATAAATGAGAAATCACCTAAACTCGTTCAGGTGGAATCTAAGCCTTCACCTCTCTCTCACCTGCAATCTAGATGAGAAGAACGTTTATCCGTACAGATGAGGTTATATCAATACACAATATTTGAAAAAAATTGTTTTAGCAAATTATTATATTCTACTTAAAATTAATAGCTACCATCCAATTGCCATAGGAAATACCTTATCTGACCGCTAGAAAAGCTACTATATTCATATTCATGCATTCATAAGGAAAATTATGTGATCAGCAGCTGTCACCTTTTTAATCACCGCGTCTTACTACCCATACGGGTTAACGCCTATCTACTAATTACCCTTAAGTTATGTGTTTGGGATTAAGAATAATGAATTAAGAGAGAGTGTACTCGCATTTCTTGGAAGGAGAGTGGAAAACAATTTAAGAAATACTATCTTCAGTACATTCTACTGGGATCCAACTTCAATCCCCCCCCCATACCAGTCAGTCTAGTATATTGTGAGAGTGACGCCCTAGATCATGTGCCCACCTAAGCGGGTAACTATAATTTAAGGTATATATTATCAATACCTATAAATAACCTAAATAATGACTATATTAAATTCCTATCAATTTTGACCATAAAATAATGTTTGTATTTTGGAAAGGATCCTCCTATAAAAGTTGTACTATAGTATCAAAGTTATAAGTATCGAAAGTTAATACTGCGACTCAATTTTTTTTTAATATATAATGACATCCCTTCCAAAAACCCACTGTGGATGGTGCGAGAAGAGCCAGAGGTTTTTCTCAACAAGAGCTTGAACCATATTGTTTGCCTCCAGGAGCCAAGCAAGTTCACTCGACCGAGGCTGAGGGATTTGTGGTCACGTAACTGCGGGTTGAGGTGAACGGGGGGAGGGGTTTTTAACGTGAGCAAAGTCTCAACTTTACGACGTGAGGTTTTGTGGGTTAGTTTCGGTCCGTTGTCCTTAAGGAAACGCAAACTCCTTGTATTCAACACCGAGAGGCTCATCATTCTACCACTCAACGCACCTGTGTCAGGACAAACAGTTTCCTTCGTCTGCACCATGATCACGTGGGCAAGGTGATGAAACAGGCCTCACACTAAACAAGGTTCATTATAACGATAACACCACAAGTTGGGCGACGGGAAGAAATAAAGATGATAGGAGGTATTAATTTCGGAGGAAGGGGAACCCAACTCAAGATATTTATTTTTACAGTTTGTATCACAAAAAAAAAAAAAAAGTGCCCAAATTGGTAAAAAACTGCATTATCATTATATTTTTTTGTTTGATATTCAAAGGATAGTTATCACAATAGCTCTAAAATATTTGTAATAGGTATTACCCTATATAATTTTAACCGGATATCCTATCTTAATATAAAACGTTTATATTCAAATACCACTATGTTCTTAACAAATATTCTAGAAATGTTGAGATTACTCTGCGTGGATAAATAAGTGAAGCGTACCTACTAAAGTAATATATATAATATACGTATTATTTATAATATACGTATATATTACATCTATTATATTATATACATTTACATAATACTCCATCAGGTACAGTAAGTTTCAATTGATTTTATACATAATATAATCTTTCTTACAAGGAAATGAAAATTTGTTTTAAACATATTGGCATTTGAATTTAAAGTTTTAAATTATATATATACTCTTATGTGTATATATGGTTGTAGATATACTTCGACACCTTAGCTCAGTCTGTAGCAGGTCTGCCTACTGAGCTAAGGGTCCCAGGTTCGATTCCCGGCATAGCCGAAGAATTTATCACTGTAGAAATATGGGTTTACCCTTTCACATTGATACATTTACGGTCAAGGTCTGGGTTTTGTGCCTGTCCTAGTCTAAATTAGATTATAAGGCATATGAAGCTACGACAGGACTAGTAAGCCGGTGGTGGAAAATATATGGCTTGAATAAAATACTGAGCCTGGAAACATAAATTGATCTAAAAAAAAGGTACGCTTTTAATTGTATAAGCCCATTACCAGTAATTGAAATTTTGAGAAAATATCTTAGCTGATTTGGACAACTCTTCAATCATTTTAAAGGTTAAGTGTCCAGAATGTCCGTTTTAACACTATCCACCAACAGAAAATCATATTTTCTAGCAAGTTTCCATATATTCTGCAGTTTGCGCAGTGATCTATTTCTGCTGTCAAAGCAGTGACTCGCTTATCCATTCCATCATTATATGTTTACATCACCATTGAAACCTTAATCGAATGGGTTTTTATATACGTTATTCCCTGAGTGACAAAAGAAGAATATTTTGGACTCATTTGGTTTTTGAAATCGGCCTTGAAAATATTCGTTGAGAGGAAAAATGATAATGTTCCTGGAATGTTTTTCTACTTAGGAGTGCGCTTTTTAAATCGATATTTCAATCACAGGAATATTGGAATATTATTTTTACAGTCATTGCACGTGTGATAGAGAAGAAAGACGTCTTCTAAGTTCGACAAAACATATAATCACTGAAATACCGAAAACAATTCCTTTAATTGGTTTATGCAACATATAAAATTAAATATTATTAAAATATAACTAAATAATTGTATTTTTTTTTTTTCTCACGAAAATTTTGGAAGTTGAATTGTTATTCTTTTTACACTCACCCGTTCAATTTGTTTATTTTTTAATTTAAATAAAAGATTTATTATTGGTTAAAAATAATCATTTAACTCTCAAAAATTTTATGTTGCAACTAATATAAATAAAGTTGGGAGAAGGGTCGATAAAAAGTTTTCATCGTGGTTTGAAGGGGAAAATATATTTTTGCCTGAAACTAAACACCGAATGCTCAACTTTTATGGAAGTTTAATAGCCTTTGAAGAGTAAATCTTTAACTAGAAAGTCAAGTGAATCCTTAATCTTAAGAACTTTTCCAATAAAAAGTTTTTAATACATTCTAGCGCGATAATCTGCATCCATCGCTGCAAAGAGCCAATAGTTTTATTTATTTTTGTCAAAAGTTTTTATTAATAAAAACTGTTAAAATATATAGGGCTACCTTGACTTCCATCTGCCTGAAGATATTGTACTGGATATTCCGCCACAGGTGGTTTTAAGGTTTAAAGCGTTAAACACTCAATAGTCTGGAGAGATCGATGTTTGAATCAAGGCCGGGTATATTAGAGCTAGGACTCTGTAACTGATTTTTTTCTGTGATCTTGCCATACAATCTCCAGCAATTGAGGGTGCATTTTTCATACTATCCTCCCTATCCATTCCATTTAGGAAAAGTATTTAGTAACATTTTTGCTAACATACTAATACACAAAATTATTAACAGGACTTCTCAAAAAACTGGTTTATACCTGTTTAATTACGTCAAGCATGATTCATAAAGCTAGGTCTACTGAATAGTTTGAGTTCAAATTAGTCATAAACGCAAGTGTGTTTGGTACCTAAACAATATCTTAATATAGAAATATAGAATTATTAATTTAAAATAAATGGTGCGGAACTCCGCATTGACTTTCTCGCTCTATTAATTAAGAATGGAGATATTTACTCAAAACTCATAATATATGTGAAACTAAATAATATACACTAGCAAACCCAAGGATAAATTGCACTATATTTATGTAAAATGTTTTTTGAGTCCTGGTTTTAAATTTTATAATTTTATTTTTAAAGAATTAATGTCCTCATTCGTATGTTTGGACCGATAAAAATACCAATATTTGGTCCATAAGGGTCAACACTTCGTATTAAAATTTTAACTTCCGGTTAAATATTTATACATTTTAATAGGTGTTGCACATCTTCTTGTCATCGAATTGCTATTAAATTCCTCATTTATAATCATTTTGACCAATAAAAAATTTAAATATTGATTATTAATTCAAAAATGTACAAACATTTCTCCTAAGATGTTTAAGGATAAATAACATAAACTTGTTGAGAGGCTTGGTTATATTTAACTACTCTATAGCATTAGAGAATTATTGCTTTAAAACTTTAGTATCCCTTTAACAACTAAAGTTCGCAAAATTGTATTAATATATTTGCCAATACCTCAGAAATTGTTAGTTTTATAAAAATTAATTTCATATAAAAGTTTTTTTATTTTTAATAGTACTATAATTTTGCAATGATAAGTTATTTATTATCTCAAACAGTTGCGGAGATACGGAAATATCCGTGTCTGTAAGGTACCCTAAAATAATTTTCATGGGAAAATGAAAATAGCCAATTTATTTATAATCTTAATAAACGCCTAGATATGAATATTAATCAAAATCGTTAGAGCCTTTTTTAGAAAATTGATTTTTTATCTTTTCGCCCTTTATTAAACTACTCTTAATTTTAAGTTTAAACAGACAGACATACGGCAATGCAAAGACCACTTTATAGGGTTCGGAAGGTTTTGTGACGTCAACATCTATCACCATTTCGGGATAGATTTTTTTTTGGTCACAATACCTTTTGTGTTCGAAAAGTTAAAAAAACATAAATATTTGCTTAGAGCTTGAAAGTTATCTGTTTTATAAAAATACTATTAGAATAAAATATTTGTATTATTAATAGATCTACATATTTGTAATCATAAGTTATCTCATATCTCAAATAGTTTCGGAGATATGATAAAACATTATAATTTACGCATCATACCGGAACTTTTAAAGTCATTTTACCGAAATATTGAGCGTGGCCATTTTGTTTGGAATATTTATAAATTTTAGAAACAAAATTTAATCAAAATCGTTACTGCCCATTTTGAGAAAATCGACTCTTCTCTTTTTGCCCTTCAGTAAACTACCCTTAATTTTAGTGTTGGATATTGAATTCCAAAACCCCTCAGCGAAACCCTATGGAAACCTTAGAAATCAAGTTTTAGCCCGATCAGTAAAATAGTTTAGGCTCTAGTTAGACAGACAGACATACAGACGGAAATTCAAAAACAGTTCGATTGTTTTGACGATCACAATACTTTCTCTACCTGTAAGATAGCAAGCAAGTAAAAAAGAGGTTATGTCAATTGTGTTTATTTTTAGAAAACTTGCCTTAGGTATATTATATATACTAAAGAGAGTGTTCATTGAAATAAACATCTTGCGTATTGTTTTAATTAAAATCTTACATATTTAATATCACTGTAATTGTATTTAATTATATACGCTGTTATTAATAAGTTAAATTATTGTATATTTATTTTAATTGTAATTTATTTTGGTCAGCTTTTGATAGATATTTAATATTTTTGATTAAAATAAATATTTTTGTTTTGGTAAATAGGAAGATAATTCTGGGAAAGTATCGCTAAATGTCAACCCAAATAAATTTTGTAAATTTTAGTGGGAGTAGTAACGATTCGTAAAATAGGTTTGACTAAATGTTATTTTATTTAAAAACATTTTAAACGCTTAATAAGGAAAGATGAATCAATCAATAAATTATGATAAATAACTATAAGATAAAGTTTATATTAGCCTACTTATCAGACAAGCTTGGAAATATAAATGAAACAATACATTTAAATTTGATATTAGAAATAAATGACGGTTATGTAGGTGTAATATGTATATGGTTGACATATACATAGGTATGTTCATCTATACGTTTTTACGGGCCATAATTTATTATGATATCTAATTTAATTGTAAATGTTTCATATATATTTCCAAGCTTGTCTAAAATGTACCATAAACTTCACTGTCAATTTTATGGTTAGTTATCATAACGTATTAATTGAGACCTAAATATCATTATATTACATATCTTATTTATTTTTCACCGCGTCTTAGTATCCCTTTGAGATGTACACATATATTAACTACGTGACTGGAATAAGGATAAAGAATATACATATTATATTTTTATATAGCCTATACTCATTTGTAGAATGAGAAAGAAATGAGTAAAAACTATCCTCAGTACACCCGACCGAGAAACGAACAACGATATCTATATCCCCGGTAAACCAATCCAACATGAGAGTAACGCATTAGACCATGTTGCCACCGATGCAGGTAGACTCACTTCCAAGCACGTATAAAAATGTTGATATATTTTCTATTTCGTTTTCTGGCAGGGAGAAATCCATCACTCTAGTCTAGTTTATCTCCTTGAAATCTACTTGTTTTTATTGAGTTTCCTTTAGTGCCATTTCCTCTTGTTTCGGAAGTACTCAAACGAGTTAGACATGCTTCAAAGGAAGATACAGCTTTAGTTAAAAGCAATAAATGTAAATAGAGATTGAGGTTCCATTCATCCAGCTATTAAGGTACTGTACATATTAACGTACCAAATAAAATCCGGAACTACACTTAAAGGCTTATAATTTCTAAAATATTGTACTAGGTTGAAGTGAACTCATACAGGTATGTTTACGATCTAAGAAATCTATAAGGGTAAAACAATAAAATAATTGACAGAAAAACTGCTTGATTTTATGAGAACGACCCGCAACAACAAATCATAAGATAACGCGTCTGTTTACTAAACCAGGATTCCAGGTTGAATTCCTGACTTGTCCTAAAAATTTATCATTGGTTAAGCTTCTATCTTCACAACGACGAATTAACGGTCGAAGAACTTGGTGTTGTGCCTCTTATTAGATTATAAAAATGTGTGCTGTTATAATGGTTAGTTTCAAAGGTTGAATTTTAAATAACTTTCCCCTAGAAATAATCATGTATTAAACTAACTTCTAGTGAGTTTATAGTTTTATCTAACTGAGTAGAACAAAATAAGCATTATTTCCCTAAGAAGTTTACTTTAGTTATTTCTTAAGAAACTTTTATCATATCTAAACTCGTCCAAAAGTAATTTTACTTAACAATTTCTTACTAATCGCTAAGAAAAAGCCTACTTGTTTTATTAAAATTAGAAAACATAAATTATATGTTAAAAATATCCTGGGTTTATTTGGAAGCAAAAGTAACCCAGATTTTCTAAATTTTTATTTCATCACTGTAGGAAGATATTAAACCTATAATTAATTTTATGTTAATACATCGAACCACCTGAAACAACCACTTTTGATAAATCGTATCAATCCCCGTAAAATATTAAAAATATAAAGCTGTATTTTGTCAATTTATAAAGTAAACAAATAAGTTTTAAGTAATTTAAGCCAATTTTTACAACGCGGTTCCCTTAAAGTACATCAACGTAAATATTTATTTATACAATAAGTAATAAAGATCATAACTCAATCGATTTATAATGGCAACAAATAGATACTTCTTCCGGAGACATTTCATCGGGAGCATTCTTAACAAATACTTTCATGGCGTCTCACCTGTTTAATCTACATTCATTTTAATTAAACTGATGTCGTAAAGATCTTTAAAATAAAATTGAGAAGATATTTTCCCGAATTTCCGTGAAATAAGATTAGGAAACTGTTTATGGAAATAAGCAACCTCTTTATCCCCAAGAGTGATTCAAACTCTGACCACCCAGTAACAGGAAAACGCGACTAGTTGTGTTGGGATGGAAGGGAACACGAGAAAAGGCCGGTGCTTTGCAGTTTTATGGAAAAACTTTTTGGTGGCCAAAATAAAAAAAAAATTGCTCCAGTACAAACATAGAGTTTAATTTTCTTCACATGTTGAATATGGGTCATCACTATGGTAGCTTTTTTTTTTCAGTGTTTACAAGCCCGGTATCTTACAAACTTTAAATCCGGCCAGTTTTTCCACATAATTTTGACTTTATTTTTTACAATTACAATAGGAATTTCATTTAAAAAAATTATAAAACAGGTATTTGCTTTTAATTTAATTGAAATTCAACTACCCCTAGTGCGTATAATCTGAACGGGTAATAAGACGCGATGCTAATAATAATAATAATAATAATAATAATAATAATAATAAATAATAATAATAATAATAATAATAATAATATAATAATAATAAAAAAATAATAATAATAATATAGTAATAATAATAATAGTAATAATACTTTAGATAAAACAGTGCCTATTAGGAACAAAAAACCACCACCATCTAGAGTGAAGAAAATAATGTTTTGGGGTAAAAACTTGAAACATAACTCCAAACATATAAATAAAATAGCTTTTCCTCGGTAAGTGTTAGAATTTTAATAAATCTATATCGAGTATGAAGCAGGTATTTAGATTAGCTAACAATAAATACATCTTCACTCCTACTAGTTTAATAATAATAATAATAATAATATTAATAATAATAACAATAATAATAATAATAATAAACACATGTTTTGTCATTTATAACTTTGCATTAGAAATATTAATAGTTTATTACATACAACGTAGGAACTATTGAGTGCGTAATATAATGTTCTCATAGATTACAACACTAATAAATATTTTAAAGATATATTTTATCGAACAATTATTCAATGGATCTGAATCGTTGGGTGCGCGAGGTAAGTTTCAGGATCATGTTTGGTTTGCTCGTAGCTGGAAGTTCTGGGTTCAAATCTTGGCCACGTGAACCGAGGGCTGCACTTTCCTAAGTATTTATCCACGCTTCCTTCAAGCAAATGCGGATACGTTTACCATAAATAAATATTTTCCTTAGCTCTATTCCGTTATTATAATTAAAATGTGTATAAAACATGGATAGTAAGCAGGGCCAGATTAATGATAATATTAGGTTTGGTGTTAAACGTCTTAAATTTATTTCATTTGAATTTTTATTTCATGGGTAAAGAACGGGTCAAACTACTAGTTTTATTTATTTGTTGTATTTAACGTGCGCTTTCTAAACCAACTGACTATATAAGACCCGCCTTGGTGGCGTAGTTGGCTAACGCGCTAGTTGTGTTGAGCACGACTGCCGAGGACGGGAAGATTGAGGTTCAAATCTCGGTCGGGTGAGCAGGGGGGGGTTTCCTAAATGGTTTTCCACTCTTCCTCCACGCAAATGTGGGCTCACTTCATCTAAATTCAACCATCTCATTTCCTAATCCATTAGCGAAATTATTATTTAAGCGTATAGCACGAACGGGTAGTAAGGCGCGGTGCTGAAAAAATGTATATAAGCTTACGAGAATTTCTATGAGTGAGATCGAAAGGACCTAACAATTTTGCCTGAGAAGGTATTTTCACAAAACTTACAAGGTTATCTTACATACCACAATCGAAAAGGGACCTACGGCTTTACTTTCCCTCTAAAAGAAGCTATGCTATGAATTTTTATCACTCGAAAGAAATCCTTTGACCACTGTGGGGTTTTAACCCACGAACACCGGGTCTTGAGGCGAGCACTTTACTACAAGACCAGTGAGGTCGACAAAATTCCTAGCATTATTATATGATTGAATGCTAAAGTATAAAGATAGCGCCACAAACACAAAAAAAATATTGTTCGAGAGTGGTAATAACAATCTCAACTAAAATCATTTGTGGCTGCACTAGTGAGCACGTAAACTAAATACAAGGCTCATTTAGTCTAGCCTACTGGCAACGAGGAGGAGATTGGGGTTCAATTCACAGCTGGTCATTCTCGAGGTAAATTTTCTAAATGTTATTATTTTATTTCTGTATGCAAGTACAGGTACATTTCATATAAATTCTACCTTTATCGCCCCTACCCTATTAGTGGGACTAAATGTGTATAGCCCAAACGGCTAGTAAGGCAATGAGCTAAAAAATAAAGTCGAAAAACGTCGATCAGGGCCTTATCTATAACACACATATTGAAACTGTCATAAACTCCAAAACACTACTCTCCTCATCGCTTCCTCATCTCGTAGTACCTCCTATACATATAATTATCATCTTTGTTGCAGAACTGGGGTGTACTCTGGCATTTCTTTGGTGGTTTTCACCAAACTATGGTCCTTGGTGACATAAATATATTTTTCCTCGATGCGTAGTAAGGTAGCAATAAATAATAATTGAAAGAAAAAAATTGTCTTGTTTTCTTCAAAACAGAATTAGGCCTATCTGTAAACAAATGTGTATTATTTTACCTAGACATGTGCTTCTAACAACCTAATAATAATAAACAGTTTTAGGGACCTCTTTTTTTTTTAAACTGGTGTTGCCAACATTCCTAAATCCGAGTGCTTTTGTGATAGTCGCTCCTCCCTCCCGCCTTCAATCGTAACCCAAGCTTCAGGGATTTTTCAATTCCCATTACCTTCTTCTGTTCTAAAACATTCCCTCCTCAAACAGTAACCCGAGCTTCAGGGATTTCTCGACTCCCACGAAATGAGCATCAAACAATCTTTTCACCTGCACTCCTGGGGTTAGGTTATTGCAAGTAGGCAGTTTTCCTCCTGTGACACAACATTTACGTTTGCCTCTCTTGGTTGCATAGACTGTTACTGCTGATCTGCAATCTCTTGACGCCCCTGGAATGATGGTCTGGGATGTGGTGGAGGAAGTCCCCTACCTTGTGGTCCACCTTGCGCACGAAAGGCTTCACGATTCCAAGATCCTTCATCTCTATACTTTAAGCCGGAGCGACTGGCTGGCTTCTTGGGGCTTGGTACCGCACATCTTGAACTGCATTACCCACTGGTTGGCGTGGAAACCCATGCGGAGAATTGGTGGTTCCCTGGGACGAACGATTCCTCCATCTAGTTCCTGTATTTTCTTGATGTCTTCCGTTGTCCTGCAGATTACCTGGTCTATCTCTCGACCGCTGATTGAACCCTATGTAGCTTGGTTCAACACTTCCCCCGTCACTTGTTGCCCCAATTGTTGCGATTGGCTCTCGATCTGCCCCCTCATCAACACCACCTCTTACTTGTTCATAAGCAAGTCCCTCTCTAATTTCTCTCGTGCTACCCTTTGTTCAGTGGTCAGTTCACTGTTCTTGGTCTTGATCTTCTCCACCTCCACCTCTATCTCCTGCTGTTGTCCACTGACCTGGCTTACATCCAACCGAAGGTGGTTGATGACCTCAGACACTGCCTCCACTCTTGTATTAACTCGCTCTTCCAATTTTTCCTGTCTTGACTGTGTTGCCAGTAAATCTTGTTCTAACTGCCTCTGCTGGATGACCTGATTTTCCACCTGCCCTCTCACTTCAGTAACTGCCGCCGCTAGTTTTTCTCCAGTCACCACCAAGTCCTGTACTTGCTCCTCGACCCAAGTCACCTTCACTACCAACTTGTCATGAACTGACCTCCACTCTTCGATGTGATAATCCATTCTTGAGATCACGTCATCCCTTAGTGACTTCATGATGGTATCCATTTTCTCCTCCATCGATGTTATGTCCTTTTTAGCACTGTCCCTTAATTCTTCCTTTTGTGACTTCATGTTGGTATTCATTTTCCCCATGTTATTCTCCATTTTTTCTCCATGTTATTCTCCATTTTTTCATGTTACTCTTCATTTTTTTCATGTTATTCTCCATTTTTTTCCCATGTTATTCTCCATAGATTTTATGTCCCCCCTCAATACTTGCATTAGGTCAAACATAGTAAATTCCTTCACTGTCCCTGGATCATCTTCTTCCTTCTTCACAACTGAAATGTTCGTATTACTATCTAGGGCATCTGCCCCCAATGGCGTACCATCCTCCACCTGGTAAGCTATCTGTTGTACATCTGCCACAACAATTGATTTCAAAGATGTGACAGAACTATCATCCCATTCCTCCATACGGGGCTCGGCTTGAGGCATTTCAACACCCTCTTCTGATTTCTCTGCTTCTCCACTGACCGATAGTTACTGGGCATCAATGTTTATCTTTTCGAGCTGCTTACGTGCCTTGATACGTGTATAATACTTTCCCTCAGGCATAACCTTCTATACGAAGTAAAAATGACCCAAAACCTAATTGAGGTAATCTGGCCTTGGCATTAAAACGCTCTAGTGTAAGTTGGCCGAAAAAAACATCAACTGCTTCCTCAAGTCACAAATACGCCCTAGTGTAATCAGGCCTCCTCAAAATACATATTTTACTGTCCTCTCAAATCACAAATATGCCATAGTGTAATCAGGCCTCAGCCTATTCAGTCCTTAGAAAACTTTAGGTGTAACAATAGCCCCACGTTAAGGCGACACTGTGGTGAAAAAAATAATATATTTATATTCATTATTTTTATTTATTATTATTATTATTATTATTATTATTCTGTCTGAATATACGAATTAATTTAATTTAATTTATAATATATATAATGTTGGGCGCCAACTACCAAATACTTTTATTTTGTAAGGTAGGTATATTTTATTGTTAAATAAATTTATCCCCATAAACTGCTTAGCGGTAGGCCGAAAACCCTTTCTCTCAAGAGCCCGGGAATTTACCTAAAGTTTTGACTTAAGTTGGACACTTACAACAGAAGACTTCCTGAAGCAGATTATTATTCTTGCCCTGGACATCCACAATCTACTGAGAATATCTATATATGGGATGCAAGTTAAAACAAATGTACGTTGATGTAATAAATGAAAAAAAATTACACAATTAAATTTAAAGAGTGATTTTAATTGTTGTTGTGAATGATATCCTCAAATAAACCCTACCTAGTAAGGCATGCCTCCTATGTTATAAAATTAATAGAAGTATTGTTGAGCAATACTTGAAAATGTTAAACTCTCACTTGAATTGTGAGGATAAAAAAAAATATATATAGTTATTGACACAGGAATATTTCTTTAAGTAAAATAACAGGATCTTAACCAAAAAAAATTATCCTTTATAATATGTAACAATAATGTTAGGATTTGTTAATAAACAAAATATAGTTCAGAGGTTGACAAACAATAATATTTATGGTTTGAAAACTGAAGTTATATATCCCTCTTTAATAATGTTAGGTATTATAGTCAATTATTTAAACATTGAACAGGATGATTATAGATGAATTTGATCCCACCCAAAAATGTCGATCTTGCAAATGTTGACCCAAGGCTACGGCAACAATTAAATTCCAGGCCTTAAATTTCAACAAAATCTTCCTTGTAAACTTGTACCTGACCTTCCTCAAAGGTTAATCCTTCCTTTTAATGAAGTTTTGGCTAAGTAAAACTACAATTAACCATGACAAAATATCATTAAAGGATCCTCAGATCGGGTCCTTCCTTACGCTTCCCAAAACAGTTTTCGAGTCAACAAACAAAAACTTAAACAAAACACAAACATGTTCTTTTTGTTTTTAAATAAACAATCTCTAGGAGAAAATATAGTCGCCGAGATTTATAACAAAGAAAAAACAAACAATCTTAACTATTTAAATATTGAAAGTATTACTATAAAGATAACTAAATATTAAAATTAAGACATATGAACATAAGTCATCTTTAAAATTAATTAAAATTTGGCACAAAAAAACCAAACGAGAATAATTATCTCTTCCGCTTGGGGCAATTATTTCTACAAATGACGGCCAGATGTTATAAGCGTCCAAGAACATAAAATAAATTAAGACTATAACAGTTCCGAAATAAACCACTCTCTAAAGCAGATAGCGTTAAAATCACCTACCAACAAAAATAATAAACATGGCGGGTTGGCAGTTTATGAATCAATATAAAGAAAGATGATTTAATATAGTAAAATAAAGGTAAGTAGATTATATATATAATATATATTTTAATTGTAAATAAATAATGAATATTCATAACTTTAGGAGTTGTGAATGAAATTTAAAACAAATAAACAGTAAAATTTTCAACGTTATTATATATTTGAAGAATTGAATCAACTGACTATAAAACTTATATTATAAGTAATACCTTTAACAATAATAATTCACATTAATGACATACGATGAATAAATAAAATTAATCAAATCAATTTTAATCCTATTTTTACCGTTTTTACTAACGTTCAAATGGATGAATACAGCTTATACTATTTAATACGTCTAGCAACAAGGCAATATGTATGTGTATATATATACTCTAATAGACACTAACTAACCATCATCACATTTTCATGGCACTTCAGCACTTCTGGCTGTATGGACACTCATGAACTGCTACAAATTGTCAACCGAGGCAAAGAGTCGACCAGGATTAATTTGTGATTGTACTTCATTGTTCTAAGCATTAGAGGAAAAGAATATAAACATTTGAGAAGTGTTTTACCCCCTTAATCCCAAAAGTGACCAATAAACACCCTCATTATCCTAGTGTTTGTAACCCGACCATATGAGGTTAATATCCCCTAGCCATATATACAAAGGCACTTGCGTGAGCATTCTGATCTGAGCTAGTCCCCTACCACCAAACAATTTTAAATAGTGTATTTCTTAAAATAAGCAATTTCTTACTATAAATTATTGTCACATATTATATTACCCGCTATGTAAAATATTGTCATATGTACTACCGATCTGCAAAGTATTGTCAAATGTACTATCCGCTCTATTAAGTATTGTCACATGTACTATCCGCTCTATTAAGTACTGTAACATATACTATCCGCTCTATTAATTACTGCCACATGTACTATCTGCTCTATTAAGTATTGTCACATGTACTATCCGCTCTATTAAGTACTGTCACATGTACTATCCGCTCTATTAAGTACTGTCACATGTATTATCCGCTCTATTAAGTACTGTCACATGTACTATACGCTCTATTAAGTATTGTCACATGTACTATCCGATCTATTAAGTACTGTCACATGTACTATTCGCTCTATTAAGTACTGTCACATGTACTATCTGCTCTATTAAGTACTGTCACATGTACTACCCGCTCTATTAAGTACTGTCAAATGTACTACCCGCTCTATTAAGTATTGTTATATGTACTATCCGCTCTATTATGTATTGTAACATGTACTACCCACTCTATAAAATATTGTCACATGTTACTACACGATGGTGAGTCCACTCGACCTTATCCATGAGCAGCAGCCCTTGAGCCTTGATTAATATGTCACTAGTTTAACCCAACAAGATGAACATCATGTTGGGAACCAATGTATGAAAAGAGTAGCCCGTGTCTGTGTATGTCAAGTTGTTGGGCCAGCGCCCTAGGGTATCTGCTCTTTTTTGATTTGTATACGCATTTCTGTCCAGGGAGGGTGGCGTAATACTTGCCGTTTATTTATTGTATAACCAGGAAGCTGACTCTGACAGAAAAAAATAAAACGTAAACTACTTTGAAGGGATCTAATAGCTTTGACTAAACGTTAAATTGAATTTTCCTTTATGAATAATCCATTACCACAAAATTATAAATACCTACTAACCTATAAAAAGGTAAACTAATCTAAAAAATAAAACATGCGTCGCTAAGACAAGACGAGACTGGCTCAATGGCGATAAAAATTAAAACAATTTATTTTAGTGTTCATTTCACAACAATGATTCCACTAAACAAAGCCACTGTTAACATGCTTGTATTAGCGTTTACAATTTGGGTATTTTTTTAAGTTATTTTATGGTTTTGAGTATAGATTAGGTTTATTTAGTTAGTTCCTTTGATATTAAATCCAAACCATTTAATTTGATGTTTATTACAATAATGTTACCACGTAAGAGAACCACCGTTGGTGTGCTTTTATTTAAGTCTTAAATTTTGATATGTTTTAACTCATTTCATGTTGTTGCTTGTCAATTAGATTTATTTGGTATTGTTTATATACTTGCACCACGATTTTATTTGGCGTGATAGGACGCATAATGTAAAGTTCTACTTTCAATTTATTTAATTTTGGTTCCTTAGATAGTAATTCTATAAATATAATAAAACTATAATGTTTGTCTGGGTTTTCATATTTTTAGGAAACTTTTTTGTAGTATAAACAATAAGCATACAAACCAATTATTTCATAATGTTTGTGTGTATGGCTCTTTGTTTATTACTAGTAAATTCAAACAGTGTTCATCGGGTCGAGATGGGACTTATTTTGGTGTACCGGTAATCCGGTACTCTTTATTTTTCTGGGAACTATGGTAAGTTATATACCATGACGCTATTTCATCAGCGATTGAGGTAATGTGAAAATAAAGGGGCGTAAGCAGTGTAGTTGAAGGGAAAGGGGGCGAGTCCGTGTTTTTTGTGAAACTTCGTAAGCACATAAAACACTTATCTAGACTAAGTTCCATTCTTTTCTTACATTTGAAATTATCGATTGTGTGTATGTATTGTTTAATGCGTTATCATATGATATAACCATAGTCTAATATAGAGTACTGTATACTCGATTTATACATAATAATTCTTGTTTACGAGGTTTAAAACGGCAGGCTGGCAATCAGTTGTCAAAATTTTAAATAATATCACCTAATTACTTTAAATATTGCTACATTCATACCACTAGAGATGAGCTTTTAACAAAAAAATCCTCTGAGCGACAGCCATATTGAAATGGTTAACACTATAGCTACGTACATCCTAATATGTTCAAAAAAAGATCCCTGATAAATTTGGCTAAAATTGGCTCACGTATTTTGCAGTTTTCATGGGACAAATTGACAGACATATTTTGGATGGCCGCAATCTTTGAAACGAATACCATGATAGAAAATTACTGTTTTTACATTGTTCAATCCAGGCTTAAGGGATGTCGCTATAATTTTCTTAAAATTTGGCTGTGCATTTGGCAAATATCAAGTAGTAAATTTTCGAACAGCCAAATATATAAAAGGAATGCCAAATAATAATAAAAAAAAAGCCAAATAATAAAGTTAAAACCAACTCGTTTCACTGTAGCCCAGACAAGGAGTTGTAGAATGGGTATGATACATCCCTAATATAGAATCAGACCACATACGAGTGTAATGTTGTCTATAGCAGAACTGCCGTTGAAAGATTATGTAAAGTATGGGTTTTTAAAACAGGTTGGTAGACAAAATTTATCAAATGCCCCGTCTTCGAAAAAAAAAAAACCTAACCTTCATAGAATACTCAGAAAGAGGCATTAAAAATATTATATTGGTTGAATTCAAATTATTTTTTAAGATAATATTTTCCTTTTCTACTTACTTTATGGCACTCGGAGTTTGAAAGCTAGCTGCCGCACTTACAAAAGATCGCTAACTATCACTATATTGAGCAAATTCTATCCAATCCACCTCATTACATCAAATTAATATATTCAACTATTTATATCCATTCTCCCTCATTACACCTTAACCCTATATTGAGCTATCTCTATAAATTCCACCTCATTACATACAACCTCTTTCAGGTCCATTTTAATGTCATACTCCCATTTGCGTCTAGGTCTTCCCAATGTTCAAAATATTAACAAGGTGAGTTTGTGGCTAAAAATATTGAAACTTATTTATTAGTTTACTCGTGTTTTATATCTTAAAGCTGAATTCCAAGAGATGGAGTAGTAAAACTGTTAACAATACATTTACCCTCAACGGTGAAAGCGTGGTATGTATGTCAAACTGATCTAGTCTTTATTTTCAGATGACATTATGATGGAGTATTTGTGTAATTATAGAATAATGACACCCAGATAGGATTTGAAACCTGGCGGTCTGGTTTAACTCTCCAGCCTCTCTACCAACTGAGCAATAAAGGAGCTACTCCATGTCTAATCGCTATTCATTTACTAAATATAAACCTCCGAGCCTACTGATGTAGCTAGGTACAAATAATTGTTTACCAGTGACGGGGAGGTCTGAGTTGGAAAGCTGCTGAGGTGTTTAGAGAGGTATTTTTCTTAAATTATTTCCCACTCACACTCTACACAAATTCAGGTACGTTTCATTTTGATTATACTTTACTCATCCCTATCCTACAAATGTATACAGTAACTCGAAAAGGGGATTAGATATGGTGGAAAAACAATATATAAAGTACTTTGAATTTAAATTGTCAGAATATGTAATAAATCATACGAAAGAATTATAAAATCTTCTCTCCAACTTAAGTATCGTATCGTATGAATTAAATTTTGTGTAAGCCTCCAATTCAGAATTTTAATTCATAGAGTGAAAAAATTATTAAATATCTTTTTCAATTATTTTAGTACATTTTAATTTTAAAACGTTACATTGATTTTGAAAAATTTGCCAAAATATCAAATGTTGGAGTATTTTTTGATTAAAAAAAAATAGAACAAATGCTATGTAGTTCGAACTTTTTTTTTTTTCTATTTATAGTTTTTAACTTGGACGTCCGAGTTTTCCTGAAATGTTTACACCATCGTGGGGATGAAATTGAAGCAAACGTAGCTTCATTTGTACCATGTTGTCCCCAGTGAACATGATTAATATTGGAACTGGCCCAAAGTCAATCAAATTTGACATGACATTCTAAAAAAAAAAAGTATTGAACGTTGTCGAATTGCTAAATTAAATTGGAGGTCAAATTTGAATCCAGATTGAAAGATTGGTTCTCCGTCTTGGGTGAGTTAATTTGTGACACTTTTTTATATTATAATATGTAAAATAGTCAATAATTATTAGTCAATCTTTAATTTAGGTTGGTGAGTTTTAAATATTGCTAAACAATTACTTGTTTGGCATTATTAAAACTTACTACGCCAGGATTTAAAAAATTGTTCTAACAAGCATATATCATTTCTCACAAAATTTCCTTAATTAATTGAAATATGTTCTTAAAAACAAAATTAATCAATAAACTATCTAATAAATTACTATTTTATTATTATTCAACTAAACTACCACACAGACATTAAGAAGAGATTAACGAATAATATATAAGCAACTCAACATATAGACTATAATAATTCTAAATTATTTAAGAACATTGTGGACTATTTATACTATGTTATTTTAAAAAAGTTTGTTTTTTGTTAATTTTCTCAAGACGTTTATAGTTAGCTTATTTTAGGTTAAAAATGGTTAGCTATTTATTCAACTATAATTTGTAATTTTGAAATATCTTACTATAACAGATTTATAATAATAATAATTATTATTATTATTTCATTAGTATTTTATTTTATTTTACTTATATTTATATTTAGTACTAGCAATATTAGATTGGAAAATGGGTAAGGAATACATTCGGGAAATGCATGGTATTACTCGGTCAGAAGGTAGGTTGTTGTCATCTCGCCTGCTTTTAAGGAATGTAAAACACAGAATATACAAAACAATAATTTTACTGGTTGTTCTTTTTGAATGTAAAACGTGGTCTCTTACCTTACATGTCGAAAATAAACTTGAGAATGTTTGAAAGCAAGATGCTTAAGGAGATATTTGGTCTAAAAAAGGATGAGATATTAGGCAGTGAAGGAGGTTACATAATGAAGAGGTACATACCCTGTACTAATCACAAGGCATTGTTAGGATAATCAAGTCTCATAGATTACGGTGGGCTGTCGTCCATCGAGATTGAGAGATTTTAGAGCCATTTTCAGGTTAATGAATAAAGCCGTGATTTTTTTATAGTTATTACCTACAAAATATATTCATACATATGAAGCAAAATCAGTTAAAATATGCAATAATATTAATTATGTAGACTTTAACGTAGAATGAACCTTCTTTCCACACGTTATTAATATACATACTTCAGTGAAACAAAATTTAACTGCAGAACTCACCGGTTGCAGGTAGTCTCAATTTCCCCTATATAAAATGTTATCAGTGTTAATTATAAATCAATTCTTTAGAAATATATTTTAAATTAACTATTTTTATGTGTTTTTTAATATTACCTAAGCTATCATATGATATCCTGGTGAATATTAAATAATAATAGATATAAAATCAACTAAATTCTATATCAAAGAAATATAATCAAACAAGTGAAAAAATGGTAAGCGAAAATAGAGCTGTTTCAAGTGCGAAAGGAAGTGTGAAAACATTACCATATTCGGATGTAAGTAGTAGGAAGCTCCCCTCTTAATGGAAGCGACATTGACAAACCTGATGCAGTGAAGCGTTGTCAGAGGGGGCGAAACAGGTCTTAGTTAGATTTCACAAAAAGGTTTGCAGTGACAAAGAGGGGGAGGGAAAATACGCTACTAACAACGTTTTGAAGAATTTGCCTGTCAGATGAAACTTCTAGCTTTCCTTTCAACGACACTTAAATCTTCCTTCATGTGTCTTCGGTGAGAAAGGAAAGAAGAATAAACAGTTCGCGGCCACCATCAATACGATGGGGTTTTTTTTATCTGAAAATAAAAGAAAGTATCCGTTATATTTGCCAATTTCACTTTTGTTGAAATAAAAGCGTAAAATTGTTCAAGAAGTAAGCTTTAATAACTATCAAATGTGGTCAAATAGAAATATCTAATTTTTCAAATGTATGATTACTAAACACATTTTATAAACTTATATATTTTGAATGTGCCAATTATTAAATAATGTTTATTTAATTATTACATTTCAAACAACATTTATTTACGTAACTTTTATACGAGACGACAAAGAAAAATCTCTTAACTTTTGTTGGAGGATAATGAAAACCAAAAATAACCGTTTTAAAATCTCCTCAATTTTACCGGACGGATTTTTAAATATTTACTTTATAGTATATATCAAACATCTTGCTTTTAGTAAAAATATGTTTTTAATTCCTCGAATTTTCTATTTAAGAATTTATAATAATAGCCCGTTATTTACACGGGTAAGCTACATCCAACAAGAACGTTTAATATCTGACTACTCTCATTTTGATAGTTCCTCCATATACAATTCTGAGCTAGATACGGCAATATCAAACAAATAATGGTAGTTAATATATTAAAAAATATATCAAACAACTGCACAATCAAATGATGGTAATTAATACATTAAAAATATATTAACCAACTGCACAAACAAACGCAATCCAAAGACAATGCATTTTTTACCTAAAAATGACTATAATACTAGTGAACCAAAATAATATACATTGTTACAGAAGCAAGTTGAGCCCCCAAATTTCACCAAAGATCAAAAGAAATAAGATCCTGTTTTAGAAACAATCAATAATGAGAATTATTATTTCCCAAAGAGGATCATGGTCCCCAAGCAATATCGCCAGAATTTGGCTATCACCTCGGAGGTATAACGGTCAGACTTTCTGGCTACAGGTCCAGAGGATCTAGGTTTGATCCCTGGAGCTTTCAGAATTTTTCTATGAAGCACTGGGTCTGGAACGGGGTTAAAATCAGCCTAGAGAGGACAAATAATGATATACTTAGATAAATAAGTAGCAGCTCCAGTCTAGAAAACTGACATTAAGAGCCGGAGTGCTCTTTCGAGGTGGGAGGTTGGAGCTTTTTAGGTACTGACCTAGAAACTGCCCTGGACCTTGATGTCCAGGAGTACACCGACATGTTTAAATTCTGGACTTTCCAACTTTTATAGCTAAGTGGTAAAATTAAATTAGCTTCCGGTTCAGTAAGTAGGCTTTCTAATTATTTTGAAATATATAAATTTACTCCTCTCCCCCTCTTTAGTTAAAAAATCACAATTAAAAAAATATATATTTGGTTATCTTATATGTTTTACATACGAGTCTACCAAATTTCAATATAACCACATCGAGGTTAGTGGTATATATTAATTGTATAATCTTATGTGCTTCTGTTGGTTTCTTGTTTTTAGACACCGTTCAGCCATCTAAGAATGTCTATTAACTAACATAAATAAAATTTAAATATTCTAATTCCCCAATTTTTTTATTTTTTAAATATTTGCTACGTACATTTTGATGGGACCAGGCCTCCCCATTTACCGCTCTTTCACTTTGAAATTTTGAATTCATGTCTTTATACTAATTGAGGTGGTTCTAATACATAATTGTCAAATGCCATTTGTTCTACACTGTGAACAGTTTTTTCTTTTAGTTTTAAAGCTTTTTAAACCCCTATTTCAACAACCTCCTTATAAATAACTATTATTTAAAATGTATTTTGTTCTTTGAATTGATCCCTCTATAATCCTTAAAAAATTTAATTTATACCTTATCTTACATTTTATTTTTACTTGTATCACCTCCTTCCTCTCCAATCCCTACTTACCTATTGTAGACACATTTTTAAATCTAAAATGTTCAAACGTTTATATTTATTTGAAGGGCTCCCTATACCTGCTTATCGAATTCCGGTTCTATAAAACGTAGAAAAGTATTTTTATCTATTAGTTATGTAAATGCTAGCCCCAGCCATCCTCCATCCCCCCCCTTTCACATTTCTCTAAATACCACCTATAAATGTCTAATTTTAAGACTTATAAGTTATAACAGTACTATTACCATAGCGTATGCTATTACTTTAGAACTTATTGAAAGGTAAAATCCTGTATTAGCTCATAAAATTAATAACTCGTAATTTAGAAAGGCATTGTATCTCAAACCAATATCGGTTATTAATTAAGTTTTAACAAGTCTTCAGAAATATTACAAATCTACTCATATTATATTTAAAAATAACTAGCACAGAAACAATATAAAATAATATATCTCATTATAACTTTACTTTATCAAATAAATAATGCAGAAAACTGCGCCACGGTGCTATTTCTGGAGAAAATCTAAAAGGCACTAGAGAGTGAAACCTCATATGAAAAGTTCACCAAGATATGGATCAAAAGCGCACCTAAGCTTTGTATCAAAAGCGCACAGAGTAAAAACAGCAACTGCAAAACTTGTCAAACATCTTGTGTCCACAGTGAGGGCGGGAATGAATTATCACGTTAAATGTTATTCTCCAAAATATAATCGGCAAACAGTAATCGTTTTTCATTATTTGGTGATAGCTGAGGCCCAGAGGCTACAAACAATAGTGTGCTGTTGATAACCTTACCTTATGCGCTTCTGATATTCTACAAAGCAGGTACACAAATTCGGCCTGTGAACTTTCAATGCGTAGCAGTTTGAATCGGGTGGACTTAGTTCTATTCGTGTTAAGGCATTTTTATTTTATTTATTAGAGGCATTTAATGTGTACTTTCTGAAACGACTGATTGTTTTATCACACTAAATATATATGAGCAAAAGCGAACGGGATTTCAAATTTGTCCAGGAGAGGTATGTTCACATAACTTCGAGGGTCCTATTACATGTCACAACCGACATGAGACCAACGGCTTTACTTACCCTCCGAATTAAATTGTGCTATCGATGTCTTTCATTCAAGAAAAATCTGTCGACTACAGCTGGATTTAAACTAATGAACATCGGGTCCTGAGGTGACAACTTTACCCCAAGACCACTGAGATAGACTTCCGGTAGTTTTTTATTGTCGTTTCTCATACTTTCTTCATAAATGATCCTTGGAGTCCTGGGATCGATTGCCGGATGGTACCCTGTGTATATTTCCTGGAAGGGGGACTACCCCAACGGTTACAAGGGTTTGGCTTCTTAGGCCTAAGTTATATTTAAGTGTTTACACTGGTTTCTTACCCCATACTCACTATCACCATCATCTAATCTCACCGGGACATGTAAAGAGCCTCCATGGAAATTTTGTACGATAAGTACTTTCTGGCGTCCCCTGGGCCACGGTACATTAGTACTGACTAATCTCACAAAAAGTTGATTTAGCCTAGATGCGCGATACATTTACTACTAATATCTAAACATATTTCATTATAGACATATTTTATAAGCTATACCATGGTGTAACCAGAAAAAGTATGTCTTCTACCAAGAGAGGCGAATAAAGTGTACACAATACTGTTTGTTCCAACCCAAATAATAGGATAAAATTACTACCTATTTAATAAGGGCAAAGTATTTTCTGAATTCTACGTAAACCGACTATTTGTATACTTTGTAGGCTTATATATAGAGTTGTGTAAGATAAAAGCATTATTTTAAATATAATAAAATTCTTCCAGCTCGTCTAAATAGCTGCTAGAGTTACAAAAAGCTTAAAGGGAGGACCTTGATTCGCCAAACACCGACTCATATAATTTTAGAAACAGTTTCACACGTGTCTAACTCACCCCTAGAGCAAAACCTCTCCCAAGTCTCTGGATGAAGCCGTCTGAGTCACGCAATATACACAACGACCCTTCCTTCCCTCGCGGCCAATAGTTCAACCACTCTAGTAAGATCCTGTCTATCGTACCGAAGGAATAACCCCGCCGTGATGACAGCTTCCAGAGTGTCCCATCACGAAAATGGACTCGCGGCACGATTTGCCAGGACGAGTTCCGATGTCGTTTCTCGAGAAAGAGGTTGGTGAGGAAGTGAAGAGTGGAAGTGGATTCTCGAGATGGAGTTAAGTAATACGTTTCAGTGACGACGCAAGCTTCTGGTTTATACCTCCCCTTGCTTTCTACTACAGTCGCGTCAAAAACAATCCAGGATACTTTGCTTTGTTCCTCCCTTGAGGTAACTATCATGGATTAGTGATAAACATTGTTTGGTTTTTAATCCTCCCTTGAGATAACTATAATAGATTAGTGCTTAACATTGTTTGGTTTTTAATCCTCCCTAGAGATAACTATAATAGATTAGTGCTTAACATTGTTTGGTTTTTAACCCTCCCTAGAGATAACTATAATAGATTAGTGCTTAACATTGTTTGGTTTTTAATCCTCCTTTGAGGTAACTATAATGGATAAGTGCTTAATATTGTTGGGTTTTTAATCCTCCCTTGAGGTAACTATAATGGATAAGGGCTTAAAATTGTTTGGTTTTTAATCCTCCCTTGAGGTAACTATAATGGATAAGTGCTTAAAATTGTTTGGTTTTTAATTTTAATGTTGAGTATTTGAAACTCAATTTCTGCACTGTTTATTATATCACCACACGATTTACAAACTAGCTTAATTCTGGTAAAGTTACAACACTCATTCTCCTAGTAATCAATTAATCACTGTCACTCTTGCAATAGACTAGACTGCCAATGGCAGGAAGATGCGTGTTTGAATACCAGTCGGATTTAATGGGGGGTGGTTTTTCTTAATGATTTTCCACCAAAACTTCACGCAAATACGGGTACACTTTCTCCTTCATCATTTCTAACTTACTAGCGTCATTAATATATAAGCGTAAAACGTGGTTCTGGAAAAATAAATATAATGTGCATTTTTGGCGATGTAAGAAATAGAACCCAGGACCATTAACTTTAATGAAAGACGTGCTACTAGCTGAGCTAAGATGAGACTGACAGAAATGTTACCCAAATAATTGGTGGTTGCATAGTCTGAAGCTTTGCTCTCGTAGTAGATTAGAATGATGATGACAAGAAGCTCAGGGATTGAATTATAACCATGTGTACTAAGGGTGCTTTTTTCCTAAATGTTCTTACATTCTCCCACAACGTAAATAAGTGAAAGTTTTTCGCAAACAATGTATTTCACACCCCTTACCCATTAGCGTAATTAAATACGTATTTGACCGGAAAATTGGAAGGCCAATGTAAAACAATTTTTTTTTAGCACCGCATCTTACTACCCGTTTGGGCTATACACTTATTTGCTAGTTACACTAATGTGTTAGGGATTATGAAGGTTGAATTCAGAGGAAGTGTAACCATATTTATGTGGAGGGAGATTGGAAAACCATCTAGGAAAAAAACAGTCCACAGCACACCCGACTGGGATCGAACTCCGATCTCCCCATCTTTGGTGGTCTGGTCTAATGCAAAAGTAGTGCCTTAGACAATGCGGCCACCGTTGCGGGTGCAGAACCATTGCTTAAAGACAGTAACTGTGGTATAATTTTAAACATAACATTTTCAAGTAATAATTTTTTTCTTTATTCTCTAAAGGGGTAATTCATGGTAATATACCCACATTTGCGTGGAAGGAGTGTAGAAAACAATTTAGGAAAGCCACCCTAGGTGAACCTAACTAGGTTTCGAACCCCAATCGTCTCTTCTTCAGTCCACATGAGAGAGACACGTTAGAATATTCGGCCACTGACGTTGGTTTCAAGTAATTACATAGTTCATGAGCAATAGCTTGAATCAATCATAAGAATGCCCTGCGTCGACGGACACATGGACCATCACTATCAAGAATAATCACAGGGATATTATGTAAGTGTAATTTTAAAACAATAATATTGAATATTTTTTATAAGACCTTTTCAAAAAACATGATACGATACCCTAATTTCCCTATGAATAGACTTGTCTGATGTTCAGTATATAAAACTATACTGGATCTCTTTTCACGTATTAATACGTCAGGATATATGATATTAATCTATAATATATATATATATATTATCATTACCTATAAAGTTACACAAAATATAAAAAAATGTAATTAATGTTGACCAAAAAAAAGGTTTGTATTTTCTAAAAGCTGCTCCAAGTGTCCAATCATAAGAAAATCAGGGAACACTAAGGTTTTATTCAATACTTTTATTTTTACTAAAACGATACATTTTTCTGTTACATAATAGTTACTAGCTCAAATGACGGCCGACATTGACTAAACTATACATGCTATTACTCGTATAACTAACCTAACTAAAGGGTACGTAATAGATCGATACCTCGCTATTTTTGACATATTCGTTGATTTTATCATATGTTGATTGATATTTGAGCAATGCCAATTATCCCTCAATATTATTGAAACCGTGCGTATGGAAAACTTAACAAGAATTTGCAAAGCTATGTGTGACTTGTAATTTAAGCACCTAGCCTAGTTTAATTTAGTAGAAACTGTGTGCATTCTGGATTTGAAATTTGGAATGAGGTTTTTAGTTTGTCCCATATTTATTAAATACTCCACTTTTACTGATGCACTATGGACGTTTATATATATAGTTGTAGTTTATTTAAGTAATTTAGAAGTTTTGTCGTTGCAAATAATTTTCAGTAAAATTTAAAATTGAGAGGAGCATTTAAAAAAAAAACAAGATTAGCATGCTACCACTCGCTTCGGTGCCCACATTGTCTAAAGCGTCACTCTCGCAAGAGAGTGCTTATGATGGAAAGATCATTGTTCGATGCCAGTTTGGCTTACTGGAGTGTTTTTCCTAAATGGTTTTTTACTCTATCCACGCAAATTTGGGTCCACTTCTTCTTAATTCAACCTTCCTTATTCCTAGACCATTAACATAATTAGTGCATAGGCGTATAACCCAAATTGGTAATGAGTCGTGGAGCTAAAAATATACCATTTATAGAATAGGCCTATGCTGAAAGTAGATTTTCCATTCATAACTTGTTATTTATTAGAAACGAATGTACTTTATTTAATATTTTGAAATAAGTTTGGGTCAAGACCAGTCCTTAGATACCCTGATGTTTTCCTTAATATACGTAGAAAATACATATGATTTCATTAAATTAACTGGCCATATTTCTGTCAACACAATATTCTAAAACATTAATCAATACAAATTTTTGATTAGTGAAGAATTTATTGTTCTCCATCGTGTATATAAATTCATTACTTACGTTGGTAGTCAAATAGGCTAGATGTCCACTTCTATCCAAGCGAATTGAATCTAAGTGCAGTATTTTGAAGCACATTTAAGAGAAGAGTAAAGTCAAAATGAATTGTGTATGACTATAAAGAAGAACCATACGGTTATGTATTAATTTAACAATAAATATAGCTAATGGCATAGTAGATACAATATAAAAATATAATCAATCAATGCTTGTGTATAATCTGTTTGATTGAAATGAATGCAAGTAAAATATGTGTTATTTTTTAGCATTTCTATTAATTTTATCCAATGAACTCTCTCTCTCAAGTTACCATTGCTATAGTTTTTGGCATTTTTATTATAAATAAATCTGTAGGCCCAGATTAAAGTAATTAGTTCCATTGCAGCTCCACTTTACAAACAAAATAAAAAAACATGAACACCTGCATGTGAGCTAACGAATATTTCCACAGCCTCACTCGTCGATAACACCCCACACTGATCTACCGAATGTCCTCAACCCTTCGTATAAATGGGGGAGCGGAATTGTATCCATTCGGAATGGTATCCATTCCGATAGTTTTGTAATAAACTGCTTTTGTGAAAATCCTGAATTGTATCCACTGGAATTATATCCCCCAAAACCTGAATCGTACCCCCTCGGAATGGTATCCATTCCGATAGTTTTGTAATAAACTGCTTTTGTGAAAATCCTGAATTGTATCCACTGGAATTATATCCCCCAAAACCGGAATCGTACCCCCTCGGAATGGTATCCATTCCGATAGTTTTGTAATAAACTGCTTTTGTGAAAATCCTGAATTGTATCCACTGGAATTATATCCCCCAAAACCTGAATCGTACCCCCTCGGAATGGTATCCATTCCGATAGTTTTGTAATAAACTGCTTTTGTGAAAATCCTGAATTGTATCCACTGGAATTATATCCCCCAAAACCGGAATCGTACCCCCTCGGAATGGTATCCATTCCGATAGTTTTGTAATAAACTGCTTTTGTGAAAATCCTGAATTGTATCCACAAATGGCCGACTTGAGTTTTAACAGAAGAAACGTTTAACGTAAAAGCTTTGTCACAATTCTGGTAGAGGGCAGCAGGATGGAATCTTCTTAACTTACTACTTGTATACTAGAGTGCAGACAAATCCAATCAAATTATTTAAATAAGTTTAAGTAATTATTTGAAATTCGTAGACTCATATAAGGCTGCCAACATTACATAGAATATTAAAAAGCATAGCGTTATAAATTATTTATGATTTCCAATTAAGAGGATATTCGTATCCTAAATCAGCCAGTCCTGCTCGATTATACACTTTAGGCCAGGGGAACAGAAGTTAAACGTATGGACATTAGGAGCACCTTTTAGAAAATATAAACAAATTGTTTGCAGTCATCATTGATAAGATTTTACTCTATTTCACTGTTATTTATAGATATTGACTATCTTTGTATTAATATTATCACTGTTCACCATAGTTTTTATTTTGTTTCCTTGAAGATGATTCAAAAATTCATTTGTAATCAAATCGATATATGAGAATTTAAAATAACTTTGTCATTAGTGCTCTAATTCTCTTTTCAAGTGGCCTGTTTAAGTATTTTCTTAAAAACGAAGTATTCATTCTCTTTAAAGATATCAGTGCATATTAGAAAATTAATTTGCAACCTTTTTTAATATGTAAGATTTTTTTTCGGGTCAATATATTTTAGAGCATGTATTGACTTCTATAATTTTAAAGAGAGAAATCTTTTATTTTATTTGGCAACAGACTTTAGCCACTATGTTAAAAAATAATTATTCAAAATCTAGCTTTAATTTATTCAAATCTAGTAAGAAATGAGACGGTTTTGATGAATTCTGGCAAGAATTTTATTAATGTAAATGGCAGCAATGCTTTACTCGCTCATTTATAATCAAAATAAAAAAGTTTCTACAAGACAACGTTTTCATATTTTCCTATAAACATTTTAAGAGGTATGGAAGTTATTCAATTTGTTTCAAATCCCATGTAAGATTTTGCAGGCGATGTTCACCACAATTATTACAACCACCATAAAATTACTGTCTTTGCCACACTAGTGAAAATATACTTATGGCGTGATATTTATATGTGACTTTTAAAGCTAAGGAACAATGTTAATTTTCATAATTTGGGTGAAAAATGTGGTTTAAGAATTGGTTTTTTTAGTATATATATTGCGTTCACTAGATGCATCAGTGAATTTTTTTATAATACATTATGGGTGATTATTTCGTATGAGTAATTGTCTTCATTTTTAAGCTATATAATTGCACCTCCTCTGGTTAAAAAAAGGATAGCGTTAACGAGGAAACCAATGAGATAGAAAGAGACGTAGGTGTCTATAAGCGCATCTACTGCAATTTAAGAGCGAGACGATCTATCGCTATTTATTATTTGCTCCATAAATTTATAAAGGTATTTTAGTAACCATTCATCACACGAAATTTAATATAGCCTGACATATATTAATAATTCGCATATAATAGTAAAGTATATCACAATGTCTTATCAAGTATTAAGAGAAAAAGAAATACCCGAAGGGTTTTCTCTTTCTCACGCAATGTAAAACAGACGACAGCTCGAAAATTTCAGACACAGACATCCAAATCCAATTGATCATTGGCTGTTTTGATCTGTGTTAGGCTAGGCTTAATGAAAGCTCAGGTTTTCATTCATAGCTTAAATAATAGTTTGACCATGGCTAATTGTCGAGAATTATCTACAACGACGATCAAGCCACATTTTAAAATCTCCTAGCCATAAAATATATTGATAAATGATAACATCCATCACTAACATTTTGATGAGTATGACTAGGAAAATACCCAATTCACTTGTATAATTCGAACACTTACGTGTGGGTGAAATGCGAGTTTAGTTCAGTGGTTTCCAAATTAAGCCAGGTTTGAAATCAATGTTGGTCTTTGAAACCATCGCGACCCCTTGATGGCCTACAAGTATTAATATCCTGGTTTTTAAATTTTAATTTTATAATATTCTTATTAATCAGGGCTATAAAAAAATTAGCACCACATCTTACTATGCGTTTGGGTTATAAACATGTGTACTAATTTCGCTAATGTGTTATGAACGAAAAAGGTTGAATTAAGATTAAGTTTACCCGGAGTTGCAAGGAGGGAGAGTGGAAAATTATTTAGGGAAAATCAATCCCAGAACCGCCAGTCAGAATATGAATCCTGACCTCATCAGTTAAACCAAACTAGCGTGCCGTTAAGCCCACGTGTTTGATAAAATTGTTGTAGCTAGGATGATAAAACTATATACAACTAGCTACAACTTGATTCACCATGACTAATATCGGGGATCGAAACTCGCCGGATGTTTCGAGATAATTTTGACTAAATGATTTTCCACTTTATCTACATACAAATGTAGATACACTTTCTCTAAATTATACCTATCTCATACTATCCCTAAAGTGTGAACACGAAGTTAGTTCATAAGGCTATTGAGACGTGAAGAATTGAAAAAGTAGTAGACATTTCAGTCAAGACCTTTATAGAAATCTTTAAAAAACTTTTGATTTGATTTGTGGAAATAATTTTTTCTTTCTCGCACCCCTCGGTTAGAGAAAGTATTGATATCGTAAAAAAAAAACCTTGAAATTTTGATAAATATCGACGTTTCATGGCCCCCTGAAACAGAAAAATATATTTTAGCGATGCCGCCTGTCTGTGTGTTTGTATCTGTGCATAGAGCCTAAACCATTTCATCGATCAAGCTGAAACTTGATATCTAAGGTTGGATAGGGTTCCCCAGAGATCTTTTTGGAATTAGATATACAAACCTAAAATTAAGGGTAGTTTACTTAACGACGTAACCTACTTGACGAATTCGAAGGGATTTTATGAAGCGGGTTACATATTAACTTAACGCACTCAAGCATGAAATATGTGGCCTCTTCTGACAGTTCTTACCCCCTCCATGACTACCCTTCCCCTCTTTCGCAGATTAGCGTTTTGTAACTTAGTCAGAAGGGTACAAACTCCACTCGCCATTCGGTAAGACCGACAGGTCAGCCTTTCAGTGATAGATTCAAATTAACCATTTCTCGTGCTGATAGCTAAGTGAACTATATTAAGGCACTAGAGTGACTAGACAGATAGTTTACAACCTGGGAGTAGCGACCCCATTCTTGGTCATGGCTTTTATCGGGTGGAACACGTTGCTTGTTGAGATTATAATGTTATGTTTACTTTTTAAATTGATTACTACTTTAGGAAGGTGCAAAATTCAAATACAGTAAAAACATTTTAGTTACTAATTAGGTTCCTTTTGGTTACCTAGCTCAGACTGTTGCTTGCTTACTTAGTTTGCTGGAGGAGTCTCGTGTTTAGGCGAGAGGCGCTGCTATCATAGCTTTCAAAATACCCACTAGGCTCGTTGATTAACTTTTGAAACATCTTAGTCGCATTCATATAAATAATATAGGATAATATAGTTTATAGGAATTTTATCAAACACGTGGGCTTAACGGCACGCTAGTTTGGTTTAACTGATGAGGTCAGGATTCATATTCTGACTGGCGGTTCTGGGATTGATTTTCCCTAAATAATTTTCCACTCTCCCTCCTTGCAACTCCGGGTAAACTTAATCTTAATTCAACCTTTTTCGTTCATAACACATTAGCGAAATTAGTACACATGTTTATAACCCAAACCATAGTAAGATGTGGTGCTAAATTTTTTATAGCCCTGATTAATAAGAATATTATAAAATTAAAATTTAAAAACCAGGATATTAATACTTGTAGGCCATCAAGGGGTCGCGATGGTTTCAAAGACCAACATTGATTTCAAACCTGGCTTAATTTGGAAACCACTGAACTAAACTCGCATTTCACCCACACGTAAGTGTTCGAATTATACAAGTGAATTGGGTATTTTCCTAGTCATACTCATCAAAATGTTAGTGATGGATGTTATCATTTATCAATATATTTTATGGCTAGGAGATTTTAAAATGTGGCTTGATCGTCGTTGTAGATAATTCTCGACAATTAGCCATGGTCAAACTATTATTTAAGCTATGAATGAAAACCTGAGCTTTCATTAAGCCTAGCCTAACACAGATCAAAACAGCCAATGATCAATTGGATTTGGATGTCTGTGTCTGAAATTTTCGAGCTGTCGTCTGTTTTACATTGCGTGAGAAAGAGAAAACCCTTCGGGTATTTCTTTTTCTCTTAATACTTGATAAGACATTGTGATATACTTTACTATTTTATGCGAATTATTAATATATGTCAGGCTATATTAAATTTCGTGTGATGAATGGTTACTAAAATACCTTTATAAATTTATGGAGCAAATAATAAATAGCGATAGATCGTCTCGCTCTTAAATTGCAGTAGATGCGCTTATAGACACCTACGTCTCTTTCTATCTCATTGGTTTCCTCGTTAACGCTATCCTTTTTTTAACCAGAGGAGGTGCAATTATATAGCTTAAAAATGAAGACAATTACTCATACGAAATAATCACCCATAATGTATTATAAAAAAATTCACTGATGCATCTAGTGAACGCAATATATATACTAAAAAAACCAATTCTTAAACCACATTTTTCACCCAAATTATGAAAATTAACATTGTTCCTTAGCTTTAAAAGTCACATATAAATATCACGCCATAAGTATATTTTCACTAGTGTGGCAAAGACAGTAATTTTATGGTGGTTGTAATAATTGTGGTGAACATCGCCTGCAAAATCTTACATGGGATTTGAAACAAATTGAATAACTTCCATACCTCTTAAAATGTTTATAGGAAAATATGAAAACGTTGTCTTGTAGAAACTTTTTTATTTTGATTATAAATGAGCGAGTAAAGCATTGCTGCCATTTACATTAATAAAATTCTTGCCAGAATTCATCAAAACCGTCTCATTTCTTACTAGATTTGAATAAATTAAAGCTAGATTTTGAATAATTATTTTTTAACATAGTGGCTAAAGTCTGTTGCCAAATAAAATAAAAGATTTCTCTCTTTAAAATTATAGAAGTCAATACATGCTCTAAAATATATTGACCCGAAAAAAAATCTTACATGTTAAAAAAGGTTGCAAATTAATTTTCTAATATGCACTGCAATCTTTAAAGAGAATGAATACTTCGTTTTTAAGAAAATACTTAAACAGGCCACTTGAAAAGAGAATTAGAGCACTAATGACAAAGTTATTTTAAATTCTCATATATCGATTTGATTACAAATGAATTTTTGAATCATCTTCAAGGAAACAAAATAAAAACTATGGTGAACAGTGATAATATTAATACAAAGATAGTCAATATCTATAAATAACAGTGAAATAGAGTAAAATCTTATCAATGATGACTGCAAACAATTTGTTTATATTTTCTAAAAGGTGCTCCTAATGTCCATACGTTTAACTTCTGTTCCCCTGGCCTAAAGTGTATAATCGAGCAGGACTGGCTGATTTAGGATACGAATATCCTCTTAATTGGAAATCATAAATAATTTATAACGCTATGCTTTTTAATATTCTATGTAATGTTGGCAGCCTTATATGAGTCTACGAATTTCAAATAATTACTTAAACTTATTTAAATAATTTGATTGGATTTGTCTGCACTCTAGTATACAAGTAGTAAGTTAAGAAGATTCCATCCTGCTGCCCTCTACCAGAATTGTGACAAAGCTTTTACGTTAAACGTTTCTTCTGTTAAAACTCAAGTCGGCCATTTGTGGATACAATTCAGGATTTTCACAAAAGCAGTTTATTACAAAACTATCGGAATGGATACCATTCCGAGGGGGTACGATTCCGGTTTTGGGGATATAATTCCAGTGGATACAATTCAGGATTTTCACAAAAGCAGTTTATTACAAAACTATCGGAATGGATACCATTCCGAGGGGGTACGATTCAGGTTTTAGGGGATATAATTCCAGTGGATACAATTCAGGATTTTCACAAAAGCAGTTTATTACAAAACTATCGGAATGGATACCATTCCGAGGGGGTACGATTCAGGTTTTGGGGGATATAATTCCAGTGGATACAATTCAGGATTTTCACAAAAGCAGTTTATTACAAAACTATCGGAATGGATACCATTCCGAGGGGGTACGATTCAGGTTTTGGGGGATATAATTCCAGTGGATACAATTCAGGATTTTCACAAAAGCAGTTTATTACAAAACTATCGGAATGGATACCATTCCGAATGGATACAATTCAGTCCCCTCGTATAAATAACCGGTGACGGTTAACACAAAACTTCAGCTGTCGACGCTATCTAATTAAATAAAGTGTCCTCCCATTATAATTATTTTCTCTTTGATTGATATGATTCGTCTTGGTGTGAGCGGGTCCATTTAAATATGTGGAAATATTAATTTACTGGCAACTACACTTAATTTCGATTATATTCGCCTAGTTCGGAGTGCACCTCAAGGTACACACTCACAAAATATTGTTTGGCCGATGAAGGAGTGATCAAGATCCTAAGCCCAGTCAGATGTACTTATAGAGTTGTTTATTACAATATTTTCCACTCTCTTTCTAAGCAAATGCAGGTACACTTCATATAAATTAAACTATCTCATCCCTAACACATAATCTTTGTATTCAGTGCATATGCGTATAACTCTAACTGGTGGTTAGACGTGATGACAATTTATATTATAACTACATCGTTAGTTGTCCTTCGTTGATCAAAATAAATAAATAAAACAAACATTTCAAGGCATCAAACTCGTGATGGACTGGTCTGCTTATGATGAGGGGGACCAGGGCTCTTCCACCTTGCAAATAAGGGTACATTTCCTCTATATATAATCTTCCTAATCCCTAAAATAATTAGTTTAATTAGAACATAAAGTATACTCGAAAGAGTAGTAAGACCCATTGCTTGGAAAAAATATTTAAAAAAATATCTTTTATGGATGAAAAATATTAGGCAACAAAAGAGGTAAAAACAAAATGTAATATTAATAAAAAGTTAATCAAAATGTTTGTACCGCAATGTAGTTTGATCCACATAAAAATTTAAAAAATAGGTATCGATGTGTATAATTCTCCCTTTTCCAAAGAAATTTCACCCACCCTAAAATATGTTTACAAAAAGCTATAAACTCTGTGTTCCCCAATGTTCTCGATCTTTCTCTGACGAAATTCCAGAAGGCTATCGGTGAGCTGCATGCTGTGAACCGTACCGTTAGTACTAAACGCTGGGGGTGACGTAACTTAGAACCTATTAAATGTCTAAGGGGTTTGTTTATAGCCTCGGCTATAAGGAAAGCTCCACAGATTTTATTGAGTAGGAAACTGTGTTCTCTCAGGGAGGTTGTTTGATTTTTGTATTCCGTTTTGTTAAGACTAGTTGGGGTTGGATATAATTTTTACGACACACATTCTCGCCACAAAACACGCAAACATTTCTAAAGACTTGTTGGGTTGGAAATCTTTTATTTACAGCTATTCTTTTTTTAAAAGCTGAAATGAGATTATACGGATAATAAAAAATAATCTATAGTTTGGTTTAAAAATGATGTGAATTTTTTTATCACTGTATCTTACCACCCGATCGTGTTATACACCTGTGTACACATTACGCAAATGGATTTTAGGACTAAGGAAGGTTATATTTAGAGGAAGTGTACCTGCATCTGCGTGGAAGGTAAATGGATTTTTTTAAATACCACCCTCAGTACACCTGGCTGAGATTTGAACCTTGATCTCTAAGCCATCGGCAGTATAGTCTACTGTAATAGTGGTGTCTTATATCATGAGGCTAATGAATCATATAGTTAAAAAAAATTACTAACAATTGTTTAACTAAGAGTACCTTATTTGAAACATAATTGTAGTGAACTTCATACAATCGTCTGAACATTTGACCTCACGAGTATTCGAACTAAAATATCCCATAAGCTAGTTATCCTCACCTGAATTACGTACAACCTCACAACAAGTTGAAACGTAGAAGGGTAATATATATTTTACTATTAAATTATTTACAATATGATTGGCAACTTCCTTCTTTAGGAATATTTTGATATCTTTCTTTAAAATCGGACTAAGAATTACTAGACAGGGGGACAAAGGTTATTTTATATTCCTGATAAAAAAATTAGATATTTAGAAAGAGTATGTTTCTAAACTTATCTTCTTGGCCTGCATTTTCTATTGAACATTATAATTCACGAGAAATCTGAAGGAAACGAAGATAGCTGGTTAATACGTCAACCTAACCTGCTTTTGTTCGTTGATGATGGGCTGGTCGGGGCTCAAATTTTTACCGGATGTACCGGGTTGGTTTGTCCTTAATGGTCTTCTACGCTTCCACCATACAAATGCTGGTACATTTCTCAAAATGTAATCTTCATCATCATTAATCCTTAACTATACCTATTTGGATAGCCAAGAAGGTTTGTAAAATTTAATGCTTCATATTTTACCACTTACGGCTGTTAACAGTAGTAGTACAATGTAGAATGTAATGTAGAAAATAACGTAGATCTAATTTAAAAGAACTTAACCAAGGTTTACCTGCCAAAAGGGGGAAGCTGAATGGGATTGAACTCTAGCTTAACCACTAGTTTTCACGCACACTAGTTTCGTAACCAACCCTTCCTGTCCTTGTTGAATGTTTACAATCACCTTCTATTATTAGCAACATTTTTGTTTCAACAAAGGGAAACGTGATAGGATTGAACAAAACTAATTATAGGCCTATATCTACCATGTTTTTGCTAGGGTTTGATGGTTAGTTCAAGGGGTGGTGAATTGGGGTATAGATAATGAGTTCAAAAACGTAAACAATTCGAAACGCACCTGTTTGTCTTTAATCAAATTCACAGGCTATTACTTTAGTAATAATTATAATGTGGACACTATCACAATAACTAGGATACAGTTAATTGGTGGCAAAAAAAGCTTTTTAATGGAAAGCCTATTCAATAATGTGTTTTAATGAACTCTTTTGATGTTGTTGTCATCCATTCCACTCTATTTTGAGCTTATTACCTACTTTGACACAATAAACAAACTTCAAAAGTATTTCAACCCTCATAGAGTCAAAAGTATCATATGTATTTACTTATTTCGATTAAAACAAAGATGATTTTATTAGTTACTTGGACATTAAATTCTCAGAGCTTATATATATATATCATATTTTTTGAAGCTATAAAGAGTAACCTAGAAAAAGGTGATGTTTTAGTAGAGATTAACCACAATCACAGCCATCCTTATCAATACATTCATAATCCTATCCTATCCTTTGATACACAAACTACATTAAAAATTATATTGATCCAACTGTATCGAATAACTCGTAATAAATACTTTTTAGTACAATTTAGTATAGAGCTTTAAGAATATGGGAAAGTAAATCATAAATCTCAAAAAATTACATTAGCTATTTTAGCACAGAATCACGTTTTTAATTTATGATGAAATATTCATTTTATAGCTCTAATTATATTACTAGCTTTTACATTATATTATAAGACTACATTTTGATATAAGTAGACTATTTATGTATCAATGTAATTAATCTAATAAATGAGATATATTTGGTTCATAGATATATACTATACACATGAACACCTTTTTTTTATTTTGGTCACCCTTTGAAGCCCCACATGTCAACAAGTTAACCAATATCATTCTAGCTAAAGTAAATAATTATATAAACGCGACTTATCAAAATGGATAATATTGTATTGGCCGCATACTTACAAAATTCTAGAATTAATGTTTGATGTCTTATATTCAGTACATGTTTAACCTTAAAAGTATTATTTGATATTAATATATTATTAAATGTATTGTTATCTCCTTACATCTTTAAGTTATTTTTATTTATGTAGGCTAATTATTACTAATATTACTTTGATTACAAAAATTTAACACACTTGTATTATTTAATGTTTTATAAAGCTGTCATTGAGACTTGATATCTTCTTATATATAATTTGATAAGCCCGTTTCCCGTAATAGAAATTACAAGGAAATGACTAAACAGATTTTGACAAACGACCACTCATTTTAAGGGTTAGGAGTCCAGGATGTCGGGAAAATTAGTAGTTTTCCTCGATAACCCAATTTTAACAGAAAATTTCCGTTTTTCAGTATTTATTTAGTCACCATGTAAACCGTTATTTGCTGCATGGCTGTAAATCTCTAATAAAAGATATCTCTTTGGCTAAAAAATAATAACTCAATCTTCATTAGGAAGTTTGTCCGAACACATCACATTTTTCTCCTTGAATGAATTTCTCCTTGGATGCTGGTCATAACACATCTAAATGAGATTCCTAAACTGGGGAAACCTTTATTTCTATTAGAATGTTGTTATCGTTAGTTCACATTTAAATCAAAAATTTTGAGCATAATTCGAAAATTAAAAGTTTAAATTGTTGAGTTCGTAAAATTATGTCTACGTTTTGTTTCGCACATTATAAAATGATGTTTAAATATGTCTTGGTATGCAAAATAGCTCCAAATGATCTTGAATAATGTTTAAAAAATTAAATTAGCATTTTAACTATCTAATTATGAGTTTTGGTGTTCATTTTTTTTCAAATAATGGGTTTTGATGTTCATTTTATCAAATAGTTACACAATACAGATACATAAGTTAAGCTATGTTTTCATTTTACCACTTATTTTGAGGACATGATATTTAAAAGTAATGTTTTATGTACCCCATCCGGTTTTCACATTCTTACAAATACAGTAATTTCAGTTTTGTTTCCATGCTAATACTTAATTTTGAGGAAATGATACGAGTCACACCCAGAAAGTAAAAGTACTCAATTTTACTATTTTTTTAAAAACTGTATTTAAAACAAAATTACAGGATTTTGTTGGTAAATATGTCAGTTATTTCTCCACGTAGTCGCCTTCTCGTTCTATGCAGGTTGTGAGCCGTGGCACAAGCTTTTTGATGCCCTCCTCAAAGAATTCTCCCACCATCTCCTTCTTCAAGCTCAGGACCTCTTGTTTCATCTCCACGTCGGTTGAAAACTTTTTTCCACCCATATGAGTCTTCAGGGAGGTGAAAAGATGAAAGTATGAAAGCACCAAGTCAGGGGATAATGCGGGGTGGTTCAAATGTCCCAACCGAATGAGTCCAAAAGCACCTTGGTGGCGTTGGTCGAGTGCGGGCAGGCATTGTCATGCAACAAGCGCACTCCCTTCGCCAATATTCCCCTCCGTTTGTTTGGATTGATCTCTTGAGCTTTTTTATTGTCTCACAGTATCGTGCTGCATTAATTATCTCCCCCTGAGGCAGAAATTTGACCAAAATGATCCTTTTTCAGTCCCAAAACATAGTAGCCATGATTTTTTTGCCCGAAATTGAGGCTTTGAATATTTGTCAGATGGGGAACTGGTGTGCCGCCACTGTGATGACTGTCATTTTGTCTCAGGAGTGTAATGAGCTACCCAGGTTTCATATCGTCACAATCTAGCTCAGAAAGTCCTCACTTTCCAATTCAAATCGCTCAAGGAACTCGCGAGCGCTAGCGACCCGACTCACTTTGTGCTGCTCTGTCATTTGTTTTGGAACCCATATTGCGCACAATTTTTGGAATCCCAGCGTTTCTCTAATTGTTTCATGTAAGAGAGATCTGGAGAGTTGTGGAAACATCGGAGAAATTTCATCCACTGTCAATCGGTGGTCTTCACGAATAGTTTTCTCGATTTTTTGCACCAACTCATTGGTCAAAATGGAAGGTCTTTCACACCTCTGATCGTCATGAACATTCGTTCTGCCTTCATTAAACTCACGACACCACATAAACTCGTTCGTTTGGTTCATTAAACCTTCGCCATAAACAGTTTTGATCCGTGAAAAAAATTTAGTCGGTGTTATTCCTTCAGCGAGAAGGAACCTGTTGACAGCGCGCACCTCGCACTTGGCAGGATTTATTATCGACATATTTCACACAAATGAACACTAAAAGGCGAGTTTTCATACTAAAGAGGTCTTCCTGTGCTCTTTGTGTTCAGAAGAACCCCTAATACCATTTAGTGTTGCCAACCTTGGAAAAAATTTCTCACAGCACGAGAGGGCAACCTGTACTCTTACTTTCTGGACGTGCCTCGTATTTCAAAGAATCGTAATATTTGAGTACTAAATCTATATTTTCTCATTCTCTCTCTCTCTATATCTGACACACTTTGGCACGCTATCACACACTCTTTCTCTCAAACGCTCTTTTATGCGAACGTTCTATCTCTCAAACGCTCTCTTTTCAACCCTCTCCCTCAAACTCCTTATCTCTCAAACTCTCACTATCTAAAACTTTCTCTCTCAAACTCTCTGTAAATCATTCTAACTCTATCTATCTCATGCTCACTCTCTATAGCTCAAACTCTCTCTCTCTTTCTCTCAAACTCTCTAACAAATTATCTTTTTCTCAAACTCACTCTTTCAAGTTCTATCTCTAACATTATCACTCAAACAAACTCTCTCTTTAACTCCTTCTCTTACTCTCATACTCTAATTTTCTCCCTCTAGTCTTCTCTCTCAAACTTTCAATCACACGCCCCCGAATTTTCTCTTTCTCTCACACAATATCCCTCCGAAAATTTTACACTTTCTCTTTCACACACACACACACACACACACACACACACACACACACACACACACACACACACTTTATCAGGCATTCCTTTTCACATAATTTCTTTCTTTCTCTCCCACACGCTCTCTCATTTTCTCTCACACATTCTATTTCACTTTCTCTGACACAAACACTTTCTCTCACACACAATCTCTCTACTCCCATATACACACACACACACACACACACACACACACACACACACACACTCCTCCCCACTTCTCCCAGTATTTCTCTTTCTAACATATACACATAATCTCACTATCACTTGCTCACATTCACTCGATCTCTCTCAATTGCTTATTCTCAGTCTCTTACACTCATTTTCTCACATTCAAACTCTCATTTTCAAACTCACCCACACACTTAAATAATCACACTCTAAATATTTACACTCTCATTTTAATTTTATCACTCTCTCTATAATATATATATATATATATATATATATATAAATAATTTAATAAGCCTGTTTCCAGTAATAGAAATTACGAGAAAATGATTGAACATATTTTGTCAAAAGACAACTCATTTTAAGGGTTACGGGTCCAGGATGTCAGTAAAAATAATAGTTTCCAAATAAAAGCTGAGTTTCTTGGAGAATTTTCAACTTTTTATTCTTTGTTTACATCACCATGGAAACTCCCATTTGTACATGAATGTAAATATATATATATAAATAAATATTTCTCTCTGGTTACAAATAATACCATCTCAACACTTACTTTAGGGGTATGGTGTAAAAGATAGAAAGATTACGACCATTATTTTTATATTTATCAAACAAACCAATGATTTTTATCCTCCTCTTATTTGTCTTTGAATATTTGCCTCTGCTTTTATGTATAATTTGATAAGCCCTTTTCATCTATTTTAAATTACAAGAAAATGACGGAACCTGTTTTGACTAATCGCCAATCATTTCAAAGGCTAGAGGTCTGGGATGTCAGCAAAAATATTAGATCTAAACAAAAACTCGAATTTACTAGCGAATTTTCCATATTTTTCTTCTGTTTGGGCTGTGTCTCATCTATACAATCATTCTTTGTATACATCACCATAGAAACCATGATTTGTATACTTGTATTTCACTAAATAAAATATTTATCTTTGGTTAGAAATAATACCTATATTTTTAATTGAGTGTTTTGATGCAACAAATAGACAGAGAGCTAGGATAGGGGTCACTTTAAAGTTATCATCGTGGCGTGAGAGGGAAAATAATCAAAATTTACGTTTTGACTCAAACACCTAAAAATAAATATCTATGTAAAGGTGATAATACTCGACGTGTAACATTGTAACATGTTACAACATATTCCCCCCCCCCTCCCCATCTTAAGCGTCACGCGAAGGTTTCCCTCAAGAGTCATACTACCCACTCCTTATCAAACATTGATAGTAATAAACTTCCTGCAATAGTTAACTTATCTATTGTAGTCCTATGTAGGCTGTCTTTAATTTGTACGAATTCAATCAAGAACTAAATTCCCCCACAAAATCATTATTTTCATGTCAATTGTATTTCTTCTGGCTAGAACAACCTTCGAGACTGGAAAACTACCTCGCGTCCTAAATCGAAGAGGAGGTAGAAACCAGCCGTCGTGCACCACTAGCCGAGGTTCCGAGCGGACAGGTCAAATCAAAACTGACTGAGACCATCAACTAAATGGAACTATCCTGGTGTCCGGAGCGGAAGACAAATTCAAGAACCAACTTATCACGTGATGTCTATTCATCCCCTCCACCAACCAACGGAGCTTTAAAAACCAGGCGGCTCGTGTTGAAGTAACCTGGCCAATCCAAGAATAGTCAAGCATGGCGTGATGTTTGAAAAGTGACCGTTGAAAACCATAGATCAATCTGGACATTCCCCCCTTATTCCTAAGCGACTAGAAACACTATTTAAACCTTGTGGTTTGTAAACTCAGTGACTATTATATTTCAATTCCTGCAAGAGACACCATGTCGTAGACTATTATATTTGAGTTCCTGCAAGAGACACCATGTGATAAACTATTATTTTTTTCGTTATCGCCGTCTGGAAAAATCCTGTCCTGGACTTGAACAATTTACAGGAGGATGTCGTAATTATTTGTATCAAAATTAGTGTAATAGTTTGGAATAAGCCAAACTAAGAGTAATTTATTTACTAAATGTCTTATGAGACTGTTAATTTGTTTTGCCGCCACTTGGGCGCTAGTATCAAAGAAGTCAAGTATTTATTAGATTGCCGCATTTATTAGCTTGTGTTGTTAGAAGTGTTTAATTTAATATGACAAGTTCGATCACCGAGTAAATGTAAATTCTTCCCTTTTTGTGTATAACGTTTTCATACTTAATTGTTGTTTTAATTTAACGTAAAAGTAGCAGATTGTTTGATTTAGACTAAATAATATTTAAAATTATTTAATTGAAATATCGTGTAGTTTAACTAGACCAATTTTATTATGTCATAAAATTTAATTAACAAGGAGAGTTATTGTTTTGAGTCGATACATAATAGTCCCACGGGAGTTTGACTCGATGCCGGAAAGTCAAACTCTCGTGTTTGTATTAACATCAGTGTGATGTTTAAAGTAAATGTAGCTACGTCTGCATTCATTTTGATGATGTTTACATCACCCTGGAAACCATGATTTGTTTATAATTGTACATTGGTAAATAAAATATTTCTCTTTGGTTAAAATAATAGCAGTTCAAATGTTACTTGAGTGTTTTGTTGTAGCTAATAGAAAAAAAGAGCTGAGAGAGGGGCTGTTTTAAAGTTCACATCGTGGCGTGGAAGGGAAAGATCAAGGTTCTCATTCTAATTAAACGCCGAAAGTTAAAAATCTATTGTAGTGTTGATAGCCTTAGACTAATAAACGTTTAACTAAAAATCCATGTGAGGGCTTAATATATATATCATTTCCTAATAAAATAGTCAATACTTTGCAGCCTTTGCTGCAACGATCCACTAGTATTTTATAAAAAGTATCACGTTTCAAATAGATTGGAGTAGCCCAAAAAAAGTATTGCTAGTACATTTTGAAAAAAAGATTAAATAGAATACTGAACATGTATTTAGTATGTAAAAGTGATGTTTGAATTTTTCTTAATTGATCAGCTGTAAAGGGGCTGCTTCATCTAAAACCTTACATTTGAAATATTTTATAAAATATTTTGACATTTATATTAAATAAGGAAACTTAATATTTCGAATTGGCTCTAATAGTTTAAAAATGGTTAGGAGAATATAAAAAGAAAAAAGGTGCAGTACATATAGCTTGAATTAAATTAAGAAATATAGTTCCTTAAGACAATAATTTATACTTTTAATAAATTATTTAAAAAACTTTGGTGAGAAATTTAAGATTATTTATTAAATACAAATTTCATCTGCGGTCAAGTATGTTTTAAGGACAAGGAGTTCACGATTCGAGTCACGGGTGGGTGTCATTTCAAACACTCTCAAGATACCTATTTGGAAAAATTGTTAGCACCATTTCTAAAATATTTCAATTTTTTGAAAAATTAGACACCAAAAAGCTACCCATAAAAGATTTTTTTACCCAAGAACAAGTATTAAATATTATTTGTCATGTCAAACACACTCAAAATACTCGTTTGGAACCAAATAATTAGAGCCATTTTCTAAATATATTTGAGTTAAGAAACGGTACTATCAGTAAACCACCCTTCTTCATTGAACTTTTGCCCTAAAACCAAAGATATAATGATATTTGTAATGTAAATAAAATCTTACAAATCTATTTTAAACAATGTCCTTAGAGCCATCATATTGGAATTAAAGAAAATCCCCCATTAGTAAATTACCCTTAATTTAAGGGATAGGGTCAAAAATAAGAAAAAACTTCTCGAGGTATAGCTCTATAGAATCTCATATAAAATATAATAGATATTATATAGCTTGAAAAATTATATATAAATCCGTTTTGGAGCCGTGGCCAGGGACAGATAGACAGACCAACTTTTCTGGCTTCGGCTTCACATACAAATTAAAGATTCATCATATTCTCGGGATTTTTTTTATCACAATACTTTGTCTTGATATGAGAAGGTAGATTTTACAAGGCGTCAGACAACCTGCAAACAAGCTATACTGACCTAGCAGTACCCGTATTTTGGCGAAGATAATGCAAACATTCGGGGATATAGGGTGTTATGTTATCAATACAAAACACTCTTTGACCGTATATCTCAGTTTTCTAGACCAAAGCAGATGTTTCTTGGCTGAGTTAACCCCGTTGAAATAGTCTTACATATAACATTACATTTACCCGTATATATTAAATAATACTACACTAATATTGTTCAACTTGTGTACATTTATTTAGTATGCGTGCAATATTTTGTGAACAGTTTTGATTTATTGTTTATGTTTGGCAACATTTATTTTATAGCTCTATCATGGGTCATGACAATGGTAGAGAAGGGAAGGGGAGTGAATAATAAACAGGGCGGAGAAGGTATAGTTGATACTTAAAAAAATATTACTTCCAACGCTAGTGATAGATGAAACACCTTTTATTTTAACCTCAGTTAAAAATGTTAACTTATTACTCAAACTATAAATTCGTAAGAAAATATCCTAAAATAAGTCAAACATTCAATCAAGTCCAATATTTAAATATAATTATAAATCAAACTATTTATTTTACATACCTAGGCCTATTTCAAGAATTTTCCCGCACACTGTATAATGAACGCCGTATATTTCAAGAGATTTAACAATTCATTTAATTTTTCACACTAGGGAATTGCCTTTATAAATTTGACTCTGAATAATATATTGTTTTGCGTATTAGGAGTATTTGCATTCAAATTGTGTTTAGGTTATTTAGTTTGAGTTTTAAAATGAGAATATGATAATTAATATGTTTCTTGTTGAGAATGCTATTATAGACTGTGTCGTATCGTACTAATAGAAGTCTGTGATTAACAAAAGCTTAACCAGATTTTAAGCTACTACATAAAATAAGAAAGTTATATTTATAATATTAATCTCCCATTCTTATGAATACAAGGTCACTGTATTTTATACATTTTATGTCATATGATGTATAATAGAGTATTTATTCAACTTGTAAACATTCAAAGTATTCAAAGTGTAAACATGATAAGTATATATGGTAATATAAACATATATATCTTTCTTACATAATATATATTTATAATGTTTACTTTACATAGCGTGGGGGCCTTTCAATTACTAAACGTAGGAGCAAAGTTAATGTTAATTGGAGTCCAACCAAGTCCATTATACATCCCTAATATTTGTGAATCAATTCAAAAAATTTCAAATCTCTTTGTAAATTTAAGGACACATTTCCTCATAGTTTATAAATTAATTATTTCTAATTATATACTCCTCTACACTATTAAAGAAATGTTATTTGGTAAAAACAAAAAATCTCTACAGAAATAAAAGCCATATTTTAATCTTCAAAACATGGTTTCTTAGAGCTATGGTTAATCTCCCTAAACATTAAACTACCAGGACATGCTACGAATGTATCTATAATAAATATATATATATTAATCCAACGTAGCTTTAGGTAGCTCAAATACAGACGTTTACTATCTCTAAAATTAATATGGTATTGTTTGGTATAAGCTATTTAAATAATCATATAAAAATTCACTCTTTGATTTCAATTTAATCTCACTTTATTATTATTATTTATTTTTATTGTTAAAATGTACTCCTTACTGACAGTAAATTGTCACAATTATTCATAGATTAAAATTTAAAAAAATTAAACTAAGAGCTATTTAGATAAGTTTAATCTAAATCATATTGTTATACATATTGTCTATAGTAATTACTATATATAATATGTGTGTATAATAGGTGATTATTGTTTCCGTTACGCCAGATATCAAACCTACCGTAAACAATCTATTATTGAATTATTGAATTTCTTAGTTGAGCTAATGGACAATTGTCAATGTAAGCAATTCAAGTTAGCTCTAATGGAAACTAAATGTTTCAGATAATGTAGATGTAATCAAACACATCAAAATCATATTCTGTAAAATAAAACTATTTTACTCAGTTGACTTAACATTTCAAAATATAGAATGGTTGGAAGTTGATTGTTACATAAAGTAAAATGTTTATGCATCGCAAACAAGTTGGCCTGTTTGGAAATCCATGTGGACGTCACTAACAACTATGTTGCGATGAAAAACAACGTCTGTGATTGCTAAGTAATTAGATTGTAGGGTTGAATACTATCTTTGAGGGTCCTCAAAATATTGATATCGATTCATTGCCGCAGGCATCAGCTGGAGTATTGTAAACAGAATAGAATACACAACATAATGGAATTAATGACTTATTCTTTGTTTTACCTGTACGGAGTACTCGCATTTTTGTAATAATATGAAAAACGCGAGGAGGGTAAAATTTAAATGAAATGTACCCAAGTTATCTTGAGGTAGAATGATTAAATCGTTTAGAGAAATCTAATCTCATGACACACTGAAGTTATTCAAACCCGATGCCTTATATCCACAATCCTAAATATATGTATAATATTATATTAGGATTATGTGTGGTTCCCATATATAGTATATATATGTTAAAACAATTTGTACGTTTTACTAGAAGACTGGACCGTAGATCCATAAGTTTTTCGAATTATTCTGTACCTTTTTGTTGCGCCATTAATTAATTAATATTATTATTTTTATATATTATGGACGTATGAGATAGATACTTAGAGATATAAGAAAAAGAATCTCTCAATTTTATGTTATCTTTACCGATGTTTTCTATAAACATAAGGGGTATTATAATATTTAAAACGATCACCTAATTTATAGTAATTAGTTAAATAAATAAACTTCATCTACGTTTTAAAATGTTCCTAGTCTCAGATGCCCGTTATAATATACGCAAATTTTAGCAGCGTCACTAATATCAATGTTAATACGTGTCAATAATCACTAACAGTATTTAGGTTATAAGCACGGAAAATTTAAAATTAATCATTAAACTACTTTTTTTAAATAACAGTAATCGTTAACAAACTTTATTCAAAGGTTTTAACCATCTAGGATAAATATAGTCCTTCTAAACGATTTTGTCATAGAGTGTGACGCCTCTTTCTCCAAGCATTCCCCTTCGTAATTAATTGACCACTAATCTTTGTAAACATCGATTACTTCAAGGTGGCGCTATGAACGCTATCTGGTCTATGAAGACTGGCGAGTGAACTAAAGTTTAGTGTTTGTTTTGAATAACAGCGTGTCTCCTTACAGCGATTTCAAATATGACATACATAAGTTTAATATTTTATACATCCATTATCTTGTTTATTCTGGTAAATCTCCCTCTTATATTGTCTTAGTTTTGGGTTTATATATAGTTGCTGATATTGATTGCCTGCCATATTATTTATACAATGGATATCATTGATGAGGGAACTGCATGGATACTATTGGGAAACAGCCATGACACTCTCTCGTTTTTGAATGGTCAATATTCTTAAGACAAGTTTCATAACGCTGGTTAGTCAAGGCCACCAGTGAATAGCTCCTTCTCACCCCAGTACAGGCGTGGATTCAGGGGAGGGGGGGGGGTCAAAGAGTCAGTTGACCCCCTATGAAAGTTAGAAAACTAATAAGAAAAACAAAATGAAATTTCAAATTTTAGAAAGAAAATTCAACACAGATAAATTATAATATTATTTTATCTTTTTTGGAGCAGACACCTCTTAGTCCGAGTCCACACGTTCGTTATTCGTCCACATTTATTCAATTTTCGACATAACTCAGGCAAGTGTGGAAAAAATATTAATTTTCATGTAAGAATATTTGTCGTACATAATGAGTAACGAACCTTGCTCCGCATAGAGGCAGTAGACTACCGCACATCAAAGAAGACTTGAGAACAGTTCGTCCACGAATACTCAATATAGTGTATGTGTGGACAGAAGAGCGGTGGAACTGTGGGAGACTCCGCCCCCTGGAGTAAACCCCTCCAGATATATTTCAAATCCTTCGATATTATCGAATATGAAGCTGAAAAATGTCCTTAAATCAAAGTCCTAACTACTCCTAGATTCATTATATTGACAAAAATTTGCCAGATAAGACCGCTCCATATAACTACTAGACTAGAGGCATCTAACTGGCAGAAAAAGCCAGAGGAGGAGAGCTCTAAATAGCTACCAGGGTCATCCAAATTTAAACAATGTCTACGGGAGGACAACTCCAAATAGCTTCTAGATGCATGTAATTTTGAAGAATTTTCAGTCGAGGACCACCCCAAATAGACTAGTTTCTGAAATAATTCATTTTTCAAAATGTTGTCTTTGGAATACCACGTCAAAGATTATTTTATAGAGGTATCTAACTATCATAAAAAATTAAGGTTATGATCAATATAAATAGCTTATAGGGGCATCTAAATTAAAAAATTTCTAGGCGAGGAACACTTATACAAGAATCTAATTTTTTTTAATTCAAGGCAAAGACTACCCATAGCTTCTAGAGTGAACAATTTTTTTTAAAAATTGTTGAAGGAGGGTCACTCCAAATAGTTTATAGAAACTATCTGATTTTAAAAATAGGAGATGATGACCACAGTTTAAAACATACATAATATCAAATATGAATGAGAAACTATTAGATGTCTTTAAATAGAAATATACATTGTAAGTAACTATGTTATTTATAATTATGACCAGCTTGACCCCCCTGTGAAAATGATCTGGATCCGCCCCTGCCCCAATACACAACATTCATACATAGCTAAAAGCAAGTTGATTTGGCAACAGTTGACCGAGGGAAAGCGAAGATAAAGCATTTCTCCATAAGACATGCAATTCTCCCATCAATGATATAGGATGTAAAGAGTTACCAAAAAAGTTTTTTATTCGTATGGATGTGTTTTTTATATAAATAAGCGAATAGTTTTTAATTTTCCTAGAATATGTAAAGCTAGAACACTTATTGAATTAAATTTGTTTTTGGTTTTGTTCCTTGAAAGTGTCTAGGAAAAAATCCTATGCCCGATTTCTAAAAAAAACCCATAAACAATGGGTAGTTTTTAGATTGAACTGTATAAAGTGATTTCAAAAGGAGCTACATCCTTCAGTGGCACTTAAAATTAATATAATATTTGTTAAGATTTCTAATAAGCGAAAGTCAGAATTTGTACTTTTGCCTGGACCTTATATTTTTTCCTCCATGAGATGGATGTTTCAACATTGGTAATATCTGAACAATTATTATCATCTACTAATATTTTCCATCATCTATAAACATGTCAGGAGAGGAGAATATTTCCAAATGATATTCTAGAATAAGTCAATAAATAATATTAATTTGAAAGTCTTCTAAATATTTCAATATTTCGTAAAGATTGTGTTTAAGAATTCTTCAGAGAATAATCAAATATGTTTTTTTTTTATTTATTTGTACCTTGAAACTTCAGATAAAACAATACTTCTTTATTTAATTCAAGAAGATCATTTTCTTTTTTAATAGATTAAAAATTTTAGGATTAAATACATAACTCTATTCAACTAGTGTATTTCTAAAGACAGGTTTATATTATACATTAGAGAGGCATGCCATGGGTAGAGTTTGTGATTAATGTTCTGATCGACATTGAAATATTGTTACTTAAAATTTATTCGTGCCATTATTATTGAGCGTGTTGTACAGTTTGGTTCACCTTTTCCTATGGTTTGTTCTAGCTACTTAACCTAAGTACATCAAAGTAGATACTGTTTACTACTATTAGAAAGCATTATGAGTCCACGGTAGCTTCAAAAGTAAAGAGCGTGTATGACTTATTCAATAAGAATTGACGGTGAAGTTCAAAGGTCTCGAGAAATGGAATTGTTGTCAAACCGCTAAACAGCTTTAGTATGAAATATATATATATATATATATCCATTTATTTGTGACAGTGGCACCCACCCATAAATCTAATAAAACTTAAATAACTAATTACTATGTTTATTGAATATAGAATACATATTTTAGAAGAAGCATAATATCATATATACAATAAGCTGGTGGAAACAGTAGAATATTACACTGTCAAATAAAAAAAAAGAGTTTATATTCATTTCTCCATAGGGGCTGAGTGTATATTAGTTATGGGTTGGTTTATTAATTATTACCGGTTGCAGTGTTTTTTTTCTCTGTCCCATTTCCAATTTAACCAAACACAATAATATAAAGCCATTTGTTTCCCCTCTCTTGTAAATAAAACATCATTAACTATTTATTTGTGATTCAGCTTTTGATAAACCCACTATAGTATGATTAAACTTACACTTTAACACATATTTATTATTAATATATTCAAATATATTTCACTAATTGTGTGTAGTCCACATATTTAAATCGTATTTAGCTAAAAACTAATCAACTAGCTACCTGGTTCTGATTCTAAGGAATATCACCTACTTGAAGGGAAATATATTGCAGTATTTATAATGATAATGGCAGCTCTAAAACTTCAAAACCCCCCAAATCATCCTCAATTAACCTACAATTTTCTGTTGAGAGTGGGAGTATAGAGTTGAAAGTTACAATTTTGAATGAGGAAGTTATATCTATGTTTCTAACTATTTACTTTGATCTCGTAGTAGCGGAATTTTTCGTAAAGTGTTGGAAATTAGCTAATTTCTTTGATTCATTAATATTATTTTTAAAAGTATCTCAATTTTGGCGTTTACCAAATTTAAAATAATTAACCACTTCTTAAATAACGCCTGCAAAGTGTCACAGTGCTATTTTTGACAGCACTGGCGTGATCAGGGTAAAATACGTGACGTACAGAATTGCTCTCAGATTAAAGACTCATCACTAGGAATAATTAAGTTACCTCAAAACAAGATCAGAGATGAAATGGCCTGCTTCGGTGGCCACATGATATGAGGTTTCACTCACGTGTTGGACTAGACTGTCAATGACAAGGAGATCTGGGTTAGAATCCTAATCGGGTGTACTGAGGGTTGTTTTTTCTAAATGGTTTTTCATTCTCACTCCATGCAAATACAGGCACACATTATTTAAATTAAACCTTACTCATCCCTAACATGTTATCGCAATTAGTACTCATGCGTATAACCTTAACAGGAAGAAATACATGGTGCTAAAAAGAAAGAACTGAAATATGGTCACGTGACTATATTCAAACGAATCACAAGAAATCATCGAAAAATGCGTTGGTCACTCTGCTTTATTAGAAACAAACTAAACTTTGAACGCATTGTTATATAAAATTTTATTTGAAAGAACTAAATAAATTTCAAAAACAATCAACTTGATTAGTAAACATGCGCTACAAAAAGTGATACGAGTATACTGCTACGTTTACTGTTATTGTGAGGAGATTTGTAATGATTGGTTGATTGGAAAACGGGGGTTTCGTTCATGTTCTGTTCTAATTTGTTTCACAACCAAATAAAATGAAAATATCTTTATTTTTGTTTTAAGATCTGTTTATTTTCTTAAAAATATAATATATTCATAATCAGCTACTTCATATTTCTTTCAAAGCGTCAAGAGCCAAAAAATATTTCAGCTAGCGTGTAGCTGCACCCCTTAAGCCAACTCTGCCCGCTATTTTTGGCGTACGTGGAATCAAGCTTTATTCAGCTGCTTAATACACATTACCTTACTGATTACAATCTCAGAGGTGATTATTTGCTTTGGTTTTTACCTTCTCAGGGATATTGTAAACAACGATCTATCAGGAAAAAAGGCTCATTATTATAATCACTTCGATGTTTTCCACCCCCACTGCATCTCACCAGCTACTCATCCTGACTATTTTAATTATATACGAACGGGTAGTAAGACGTTGTTCTAATAATAATATTTTAATTATGATAATGGAGTAGGTTAATTAAGATAGAATATATATGATATAATATGCGCAGGTTTTCACTAAAGGAATGCTGAAAACAATTTAGGATAAATCATTTTTCGTGAACCAAGCTGGAATTTGAACCCCAATATCCGTTTACCAGAGTAGATGAGCCTGACATTCAGTGCGGTATTTCATAATTTATATATTATAATTACATGTTTAATTTAGGATTTTTTTTATGTTTTCATGAATGTATATAAGATTTCAAATGAGTGTTATCTTTTTCTTGTACTATTTATGAATTAAAATTTGTGAGTGATTTTTTTTGCACTCTTTCCAATATCAGTTTGGTCTATTTACATTAATCAATTAGGAATGAATAGGGTAGAACATAATAGAATGAACCCATTTTGTGTGGAAGAATATTGCACCAACACTAAGCAAAAACCACTCTTAGTACGTCCGATTGGTAATAGAGCTCCAATCTTCCTGTCAATAGCAATCCAATCTAAATGAAAGTGAAGCGTTAGAACATAAACAGCGATATGGGCTACTCGGTCTGTTCAACCTTTGGAGCAAAGTGGCACGCTCTACAAAAGTTCCATCTCATCTGAACGATAGCAGTCTTACCTTGACGGATCACTCTAAGGCCCTATATTATAAGCCGAGCTGTAATAGAATAATTCAAGTTAATCTTATTAAATATTTATGTCTGAAAAAGAGAAACATAATGAGTTTTAAGAATAAAATAACATATATGACTTGGTGTATGGATGTTGTTGATGCGAAAGGAGTTTGAAATAAAAGGGAAGTTTGGGGTACGTATGTATGCATGCATGATGTATTATTATGTATGTATGTATGTATGTTATGTATGTATGTATGTATGTATGTATGTATGTATGTATGTAATGTATGTATGTATGTATGTTATGTATGTATGTATGTATGTATGTATGTATGTA
>JAVRXN010000009.1:52805860-52827785 GCA_033556935.1 Timema podura
CAACTTTGTACCACCAAAGCTGTTGGTGAGTAATCCAAATACTATTCATGTTATCTTCTATTACCTACATCAAAAAAAATGGAAATATTTATATTTAGAAATGTGCATACTCACTAAGATGTCATCACATACCTTAAGTTAAGTACCACTGGTCTAGATAATACGCATCCGTATTTGCTTTGAAAGAGGCTGTGAAAACCATTCATGAAAAAACAATTCAATAAACCGGACTGTGATTAGAAAACTGCCCTCCCCGTCGCTGGCAAGCGAGACATAGATCTGTCCGCCATCGCCAGATACACATTATTTTGTATTTTTATTTCAACCCTTGATGCTCATGTGGTGGTAACCAACTAAAAGTTTGACACACAAAGTTGACATGTTGATTGAGTAGTTCTGTCAGAATTTTTGTGTCACACTCTTGTTAGAAGGAAGGGAGAGGTTTAATTGAGTTGTTTGCCTAGAAACCAGATTTATTGTTTGACTGATCTAGTCATGTCATCTTTTATAATGTTGTTTCTAGTGGTCAAAGCTCCTGACTACAGATTTAGATGTCCCGGGTTCAATCCCCAGCGTTTCCACATTTTCCAGGTATTGAAAGTGGTCAACTCAGCCTCGAGAGGACAATTAACGAGCATCTACTTGAACCTAAAAGTAGCGTCTTTGGTCTAGAAAACTGAGATTACCAAGAATATAGGATATTTTGTTGACTAAATTATACTTTATATCCACAGAAGTTGGCTCTATCTTTGCTAGCAGACGACGGCTGATACGGCAGTAGGGCTCAATGTGGTTTTGACGCATCGAGTTTTTTTTAAAGTAATTATTGCTTTATATATTTTTTTCTTAATGTTTATATTATTATTTTTCTATTTTTATTATTTAATTAATTTTTTATATTTGTGATCATTGTATTGAATAGCTTCTAATAATTTTGATAGATGATGTTAAGAGTATAAATAACTAATACGAATGTTTTTTAAAACTATTTTCATTATATCTATTTAATCTTTGATAACACCACTTTTGGCGTTTCATAACTGTAATAAGGTGAAGTTTGTCCAATTTTCATAAGAAAGAAATAATTAATGTTTAAAATTAAATAAACCAATTGAGTGTTTGAAACTCAACAGAGTCCTAATTGAAACTAGAAGTGGGAACATTTAATTAAACGAAAGAAAGTAAATAGTATATTTTAAAAGGATTTAGTTATTCTTTTTATTTTAATATCATAGTTTACTTTTTATTTATAGCACATATAAATTACAACAATAGCAATAATTTATCAACCAAATTAGGCCTGAAATTACAATGATAGTTAACTTATAAATATATATATATATGTGTATATAAACAAAATTGGTTTTAATTTAATGAACTAATATCATTTTATAGCAAACATTATTTATTTTTAAATCATGCATTACAATATTTTAACAATAAAATAATTATTTAAACTTTAAATCCATTTAAAATGTGTTTCAATCTCTTTATTGCTAAAAAAAAATTATCTTTCTGTCTCTAATTAAAAAAGTATTATAGTATTTACAATCTCAATAGATTTTACTAAATTCATTTTGAGAAAATTTATTATTTATCTATAGTAATACATTTACTACATTAGTTTGGATATTAACAAAACTTTTTTTTTGTTACATTAATCTGTATGAAAATTTATTTCTATAACGATACATAAAAGGTGCTTTCTCTCTTAAGGGTAGTTTATTATGATCTAAGAGCAAAATTTAATTCCCTGGCGTAAGGGTGCTTAACTTAAATAAAAAACAATATTATGAAATGATTATATATCTACATCAAATCACAACCAATAAGAGAAAGTAGCTTATTATCGTCTACCTTTTTTCATCTGTGAATAAAATCTATACAAATTTAAAGAAAAAAACCCAAGTACACTACATATTGAGATGAAACTCATTACATATTTAAGAATAATTAAGAACCTTATATTAAAGGTGACGCTAATTTTTTGAATAACTGTTAATAGGAAATTTATTAGATTAGTTATTAAATAACTGCTTAAAGATGTGCTGACAAAAATTGTATAATTGACTTAACTTTATCTTTGAAAACCTAGTATTTTCTTTATGCTTCAAAAACTAGAATTTCAAATATTTATATGATTGACAATAAAACCTATTCAAACAACATCAACCACCAGACAGACTCACAAGATGGCTGAATACACTAAAGGAACAAGTTACGACCGACAGCGATAGACTGCAACACTGTCAAATACTCTGTGGATAATATTAGGGACCTGGATGATATTAGGATATTTTTCCATAATGCATTTAATAGTAAATATAATAATCTCACACTTATTTTAATTAATTTGAAATTTACTTATGATTATAATACTATATTTATTCTCATGCAATTTGATATATTAAATAAACCAGCTCAATTACAATACCCAATAAAGTCAATAGATAGTATTTATTTTCAGAATAACATATGGTGGCAATTCATCCCTTATCCCTTTCCTTTAACCTCATTATATCGATAAGAAGAAAAAAATAAGACAAATATTAAATCAGAAATTAATCTCAGAAGTTTCAGCCTTATTATACTACCCCTCTAGATACAACGAAAAAATAACATAAACATTAAAAGTGGTAGCCATTTTCCTTGTATAATAACCTAGTGATATTGGTTTTTATTTCTTTGAAGTAAAAAGGTTTTGTTCCAAAACGGGGGCGTAAGTAATCAGGAAAAATTTTATATAGACATTCTGGTTAACATTTTAAAATTGGATGGAAAATATTAAAATTGTATTTTGTTTTACTTCGTTTGTATCTCTTTGAGGAGTAGATTTTGGTGGATGTGTTCGTTTATTTGTTCTTTTGTTTTATCACCTTTGACCAGGAAATATATTATACGACGTTGAAACGCCTCAGTTCTTTCAAGCAAAAAAGGGAAGGCCTACATTAAAGTACAGCAGTATGTAATTTCATATGAAAGCATGCACAATGAAATTATTTTTCCAAAAGTAAAGTTATATAAATCCTATTTGCACATTTTAACGTGTGGTGAAACCTATATTTTTTCTTATGAAGCCTCTCAACAAAATGAGCTATGTGATAAATTAATTAAAATAGAGCTACAAAAGGGTGGATTCAATTGTCCCTTTGCCGATTGGCTCGCAAAAAAAAAAATCAGCTTGAGTCTTACTATATTTATGAAAATATTTATTTTTGTTTGTAGCTTGTAGATGCTTCGAGTGGATATGTGGCGTAGATTGTGACGTTATTTCACCAACACATGATAATGTTATTTATTTCTATACATTTATATAATTCAATACAAATTAAACATATTTAACCACACAAGTTAAAATTATAGCCTAAAAATAAAATTAAAATATGACAAAATAACATTTAGTAGGATAACCTATTAAAATTTTAATCCTTTAGTAATAAGTATAGCAGATTTTATACAAAGATTGTAACGTAATTGATTTGGACTGCTCTCATATATTTAAAAAGTCATGGATGAAGGTATTTTTCTTTAAAGTATCGTATTTAGATTATCCTTTTAACACTTCATCCATGGAGAATCATGCGTTTTCGCAGAACAGTCTAAAGGGATTGCACCATTATTATTGTTAAAATTTAACTCCGCAGTATTTTACCAAACAAACAAGAGAAACCAGCTCCCTATATCCAATAGGAAGCTAGCCTTCAATGCACCTGTCGCAGAGACGTACCTGATTGGTTAGTCTTGACACTGTCACGAGAGGTCCAAGGGGCAAGGGGCACGTCTGCATATAAGCTATATGTGCGTATGAAAATACACAGAAAGTGCCGGTGAAATAGCAAGACTAGACGTATATAGAGGAAGTGCCGGTGAAATAGCAAGACTAGACGTTTATAGAGAAAGTGCCGGTGAAATAGTAAGACTAGACATATATACAGAAAGTGCTGGTGAAATAGCTAGACTAGACGTAAATATAGAAAATGTGTGTCAATGATAAAGTGAGAAGAAACACAACAGACAAAACATAGTTTAATTTTAAACAAAGTGTAAAGGAAGAAATAATTATTTAAATAAAGCGTTAACATCATCAACAGTTGTATTTATTACACAAATAAATTCCATATCACAATAATTGGAGCTCGAACACGGAGCTATAAATACCAATTATATCAAATATTATTCCATATCATCATAATTGGCTCCCAATCGCGGGGCAATTATGTGTGAATAATACCATAATATAATAATTGGCGCTCGATCACGGAGCTATAAATACCAATTATATCTCAAACAAACCGTAATATCATAATTGTCGCCCAATCGCGGGGAATTATATCATCAAACATTCAATAATATTATAATTGTCGCCCAAACGCGGGACAATTACACTGCAACACTCAGTAACATCATAAATGGTGCCCAATCGCGGGGCAATTACATCATCAAACATTCAATAGTATTATAAGATATACAATTATTTTAGAAATTACCTATAAAAGCTCCCAAATTATTGGAGTCGCAAATTAAACAATGACAAATAAGGTAAAGTATCTCTAAACTAGTATAGCAACCCCATCCAAATAACACTGTTTAGGTAATCAATCTCATCAAAATGTGTTTCTAAATTCAATACATATATCCATACTATGTGGGTTTTTTTAGGTTGACACAACGACGTATCTTTAAAAATAACTCATTTAAGTAAAAATGGTTTCATACAAAGTTGCTTGATTATAAGACGCTGACAAAATGACGTAATTTTTTTGTTATGTGGACTTTTTCAAGGTCATCTCAAGGTAAGCTATTTTTTTTCAAATGAGACCTTGTCTTTTTTATTGCAGAATCGTATTCTACAAAAAAAAAGCCACTTTTTTCTGGAACGCTTTGTTTATCTGAAAGCTAATTTTTATGATATTCACTAAGTAAAGGAATACCTACAATGTTTTTGGAAATGTTTTTATTTCATTTCATTGCTTACTAGAATCTGTAGAGTGTAAACAAATACGAACAAAGCGCGCTAACAAACAAAAAACAAACGTTCGTTCCTTAAGGGTCGTAATGTTAAATTACAACCTTCTACTTTAATAACACTTTCCAATTAGATTTATGAAAGAATAATAATTGTGAGTATTTAATAGAATTTTACGGTCAATATCTCTGCAAGAAATTCTAATGCATTCCATTACGTTTTCTGTATTTGTCGGGACTTCGTGGTATTTATACTCTTTCTTTCAGTTAGCCACAAAAGAAAAAAACTTGTTATGTTAAATCTAGATGTCTAGAGGGTCAACTAATTGGACCGTTTCTACCGATCCAGCAGCCATTGCAATTCCGATCCAATATTTGTCGTATATTTCTGGAACAATGGGCAGGGGCATCATCATGTTGAAAACACATGTTCTTCCTTTCTTGTAGGTTTAAGCTTTTTAGCAACAATGACAATCCTGGATCTAAAAGGGTTTTGTATTTGTCTCCATTCAATGTACTGTCAATAAAAAAGGGGGCTAATTAACTCTTCTCCGATAAGTCCGAACCGAAAGTTCACAATCCAATGGCGCTGTCTTTCAACTCGGTGCAATCACCATGAATTTTTTGCATTCCAATAAAGCATGCTGTGTTGGTTAGCTTCCCAATGATTAGTAAGGATCGATCCATAAAGTTCCCATTGGTAGAATGCCCCTCGATTAAGAAAATCTTTTCCATGAAGCTCTTGATGTAACAGCACGTGGTAAAGATGAAATGTATGATGCTTAAATATTTTGAGCACACTACACTTGAATATTCCTAGATCACTATGAATCGTACTAGAACCTAGATGAGGATTAAGAGCTACTGTGGCTGGCCAGTACTGCGATCTCATTTTGTTCACCGTTGAAAGTTACTCGTTGGCTCCTTTCCTTCACTTGAACACTTACATTTCCTGCAAATTCTTTAACCACACGAAAACCCGTCTCGGTAGCGTAGTTGGCTAACATGCTAGTTTCGTGTTCAGCTCGAATGTCCAGAACGGGAAGATTGAGGTTCGAATTTCGGTCGGGTGAACTGGGATGTTCTTTTCCTGAATGGATTTTCACTATCTCTCCACGCAAATGTGCGTTCACTTTATCTAAAATCAATCTTACCAATTTCTAATCAATTAGTGTAATTAGTACATAGGTATATAACCCAAACTGTTAGTAAGACGTGGTGCTAAATAATAAAAACTAACAATACACTAAAAGATAAAAAGACCTACGTGAAGGTACATATCGCCCAGGAAAACGATCAACATACATTAGAATAGCATCATTAAATTTTCTTCTACATTCATCATAAATTAAAATAATTTTAATTGTAACATCAACAGAATACTTATTAGCTCACAATACATAGCTTTACAATAAATCACGTTATGAAGACTCGTTTATTCTGTTTAGTGTAAACGTTTAGTCATAAGGATTGAAATGTTAAATTGGTCTACTTAATATGTAAACATATTAGGTACACCAATTTAACACCTCGATACTTAAGAACGAACTAACGTTGTTTACACTATGCAGATTCTAGCAGGCAATAAATTGAAATACTCGTAAAAACAGTTCTCAAAACATCATATGCATTTACTTAATTCATTAAATATAATCAAAGATAGACATTGGGTAAAAAAGTTTTTGCAACAAAAGTGGATTTTCCCCCCGTAGAATACGATTCTGTAATAAAAAATACAGGGTCCTATTTGAAAAACAATAGTTGACCTTGGGATGACCACGAAGGTGTCCACTAAATAAATAAATGGTACGGAACCTCGCACGGACTTTCTCGATCAACTGTTTAAAAACGGAGATATTTACTCATAACTTGTAATATATGTGAAACTAAATATTATACACTAGCAAACCCAAGCATAAATTGCACTATACTTCTGTAAAACATTTTTTAAATCCCGGTTTTAATTTTTATATTTTTATTTTTAAGGAATTAATGTCCTCATTTGAATGTTTGGATCAATAAAAAAGATTAATATTGGGTCCACAAGAATCAACACTTCGTATAATATTTCGACTTCCGATCGACATTTTATTAGGTGTTGCACATCTTCAGGTCAGCGCATTGATATTAAATTACTCATTTATAAATGTTGACCAATAAAAAATGTAAATATTGACTATTGAGTCTAAAATGAAGATAGATCATTGCTGTACAAACATTTTTCCTAAGAGGTTTAAGGAAAAATAACAAACTTTTGAGAGACTTATATTCAATTACTCTATGGCATTGGATAGTTCTTGCGTTAAAACACAAGTAGTATATCTTTACAACTAAAGCTTACAAAATTGTATAAGTATATTTTTCAATATCTTAGAAACTGTTGGTTTTATAAAAATGTATTCCGTATAAAAGTTTTTCATTTTTAATACCACTAAAATTTTGAAATGATAAATTATTTAGTATCTCAAATAGTTGCGGGGATACGGAAATATCCACTTCTGTAAATTACCCTAAAATAATTTTCATGGGAAAATTATTATTTATAATCTAAATTAACGCCTAAATACCAATTTTAATCAAAATTGTTAAAGACGTTTTTGAGAAAATCGATTATTTTCTCTTTTCCCCCTTTATAAAGCTACTCTTGATTTTAAGTTTTAACAGACACACAGACATACGGCATTGCAATACCATTTTTAAGGGTTCGGGGGTTTATGAGATTTCAACATCCATTAACATTTCACGTTAGTTTTTTTTACGGTCGCAATACTTAACTTTTAGTGTTCGAAAAGTTAAAATATATATATATATACATATATTTGCGTATATCTTGAAAGTTATTTGTTTTATAAAAATATGTTTCGAATAAAATATTTGTATTATAAATAGATGTACATATTTGTAATGATTAAGTAATTTCATATCTCAAATAGTTTTGGAGAAATGATAAAAAATGACAATTTACGCAAAAGACTGGAGCCCTTAAATTCATTTTGCTGAAATATTGAGGGTAGCCATTTTGTGTGGAATATTTATAAATGTTTAAAAATGAAATTTAATCCGATTTAAGCCGAGTTTGATAAAATCGATTTTTTTCTCTTTTCACCCTTCAGTAAACTACCCTTAATTTTAGGGGTAAAATAGTTTAGGCTCTAGTCAGAGGTACAGATAGACAGACGGACGGAAATTAAAAATCAATTTTTTGGATTCAGGGCGTCATGAAACTTCAAGATTCATCAAAATCTTGAGTTCGACTTTTTTGACGATCACAATAATTTCTCTACCTGAAAGATAGCGAGAAAGTAAAAACAAATTATGTCATTTTGTCAGCGTCTCAAACAAAACCAAGCAACTTAGTATGAAACTTTTTTTTAATGCTTTATTTGTAAAGATATTTTGTTGTGCTAACTTAAATAAAAGGTCCTGTGTAGGGGTTCTGAGTATGTAAATTTTTTATTCATGTATTTCTTTATGATAATGTCTAAATAGTTCAAATGAATGATTGAAGTAAACGTCAAATTAAGGAAAATGTAATATATGTATTTACAAGAATCACAGAAATAAGAGAATAATACTCTTCAAAACATCAATGTGCAATCAATTGCTAGAGAATTAATCATTCTAACCTCATATAATTATATAAATATTTATGTGGCTATAATGATTAATTATCTAGAATTTTGTTGCATATTGCTCTTTTTTAAATGATTATTCTGATCTGTCTTTTATTCTTGTGAATACATTTATTCCCTTTTTTTTTATTTTGACGTTTACTTCAGTCATTTGTTTAACCATTTATACAATTTCATTAAAGAGAAACATGAATACAGAAATGTATCAAAAGTCTTCACTTAGTCAATTTTACTATTAGCACTTCTATTAATTTGTATTTATTATTTTATCTGCCATTTTTTATATTATTATCTTTCTCAATAAAAGACAGCATCTGTCCATATTTCATTAGAGAAACAATAAAGAGATATGTATAGGTCTCGGCGCTGCATTCGGAACTGTCGTATGTAAGATAAGGGATTGGGGCTTGAATGGGGCAAAGGGGGAAGTCAAGACTCCAAAACCCCCGCTGAGTGGTCGCCCTTCCTGTCAAAACCAGAAAACAAAATGTGACAGCGGTGAGGTTTTGTAACCCGTAGGTCCCTCCTACACTCGCTGTGGGACTGCCCTTTTAACCCTTTTCCATTCTGCTTTTCCTCACCGCTTCTAGGGGGTCTACCAGATCCCCTCCACCCTCTTTTGAAAACAGTTCCATAACTCAACACATTCTCTAGTGGGAGACTAGCCTTTCCAGCCAGGCGGCCAATATACTATCGAGAAATGTTTCTCAAATAACAATGGGAGAAAAGACGAGGAAGGAAATAACTTTTTTCTTTCTATTATACCTTGAGATGATATTTTATTGTGACTTTTTCTAAATGGTAGTGACATTTTTCTTTTATCTTTTAGTGATGTGCTAACTATATATGTGCTGTTGTTTTTGTTAGAAATACAAAATAGGTATAAAATAAAAGGAAATATTCAGAAACACTTGAGTAAATAATAATTATTTTCAAATGTGCTGGTGACACCAACTGTTATCAGAGATCTAATTGAAGAGCGTAGTCAAAAAAGAAAAGTAGAAGCTTATTTATCTGATTGCCGATCTCTTTCTTCACCTCTAACAAGGCGTGTATTAATCACAACTTGTGAATGTGTGGAATGCCAGGCCTCCACCGTGGTTTGGATTCCACGTTAAACTGTAGGTCCTCCATTTCATCTCGCATTCATCCTACCATTACACATTAGCGTAAGTGCGTATAACCTGAACGGCTAGTAAGACGTAATAATAATAATAGTAATAAAAGCTTATTTTAAGCACTACCTTACTACCTCTTCATAATATAAACATATGTTTTACAGATGAGAAATATACCCGCATTTTAGTAGAGGGAAAGTGGAAAATAATTTTGGAAAAAAATCCTCAGATACTTAATTAGGATTCAAACCCCAACCTCAGATCATTGGCAGCTCAATTTATTGATAGTGAGACACCTTATACCACCCGACAACCCAAGTATATTTTGTGTTATCAAATTTATCAGTATTAATAAGATATTTTGCACCACATCTTATCACACATTTGGGCTATCCACATTCAATAATTACACTAAATTGGTAAGAATGGGGAAGCTTGAATTTAGAGGAAACGTACCAGCATTATTATAGAGGGAGAGTGGAAATCCACTTATAAATACTCGGCCAACGTGTTTCTTCACCAACAAACGAGACGATACAAATTAGAAGTCTAGTTAACGTACCCACCAAGGCGGACAATATGTTTTATGAATTTCAATATAGAGCTAGTACATATCGTTTGCTCACAGTTAATATGTGTTTTTTAAATTATTTATACAGTTTAAATAATTAGGATAAACCTTAAGTAAAGAGCTCAGTTCATTTGACCAAATAGATAATTTTAATATGATTTGCAATTTTTGTCATGAGTTCATTTGGTTTGATCATTATTTGAGGAACGGAAATGTCAAACATTCTACGTGCCATTTTCATGAAGATATGCTCAAGCTACTGCCTGGAAATTTAGGGTTATCTCGCCTCACTTTTGAATTCTATTTGAGTAGCTTTGTGGGCGAAAGGCCATTTACCTAGCGTGGTGGAAAGCAGGTAGGGTGTGTATCACTCGTTGTTCAATAAGATAGTCGGTTCCAAACGCTGACGAGCTCAGCTAGAGTATATGTATATATGGTATGTCCACGCATATTTGATATATTATAACTCTATAAATATTCATGGGTTAATTAATACTTGCCTGTGTTGTCACTTTGTCCGGTGATGTAAATATAGGGGAGAGTCGTATAGTATCGGACAGCGGCTAGTATCTTAAAGATCATGTTTCAGTAAACTACCGTTAGCTAGAGAACCCTCTAAGTTATAATATTACTCCTCTTACTTGCAGCCAAAGACAGCCGTTAGTTGAAGGGGCTCCCTTGAGCCGTACAGGTCCCACGAGTGTTTGTGTAGTTTATGTACTTTGTTTCTTTGTTCCAACTACATTTTCAAGACTTCTCATTCTCATACGGTAATTACAATTAATTTGTTTATTATTAATAAGGTAAAGGGTAAACTCATGAATAAGTTATAATATTTATTTGGTCAGCAAATAAAATATTATTATAATTACTATCATTATTTTATTGCCAGACAGATTGGCTAGTATCGGACAAGTGGTTTTTGTCCTGTAGCGGACAAACTAAGGGATGCCACAAAGTTTTTATCAACATTGACAAAAAATAAAGCTTAAGCTAAAAATAAAACATTTAATTTTAGGCTAGTTAAGATTAATCAGATTAGGAATATATATATAGTTCTTCATTGAACTTTTATTTTCAGGTAACCCATTTTGGAATTTTAGATTATTCCTAAATTAAAGAAAAAGGAAAAAGTAGGGCTACATGGGAATTGGCACATGAAATTAGCTTTAGAGTAAGTTTTAAGTAACACTATAACAGTGAACCAGGCAGCAAATACATACGCTGTTCCTAAAAGCTCTTTAGGAGACAGAGTAGCGAAGTTAAAATTAGGAAATGAAATAAAAATAGGTCCTGACATGGGGCGATTCAAACTTACGTTCTCAGAAAATTTTCAAAAGGAACTTGTAACACACATTAAAGACCTTGGTAATTGTTTTATACCACTGAGTCGTAAGAGTTTGGGAAGTTGGCCTTCGATGTGGCCGAAGCCTTGAAACTTGATAACCACTTCAACAAGTAAAATAAGTGTGCTGGTAAGGACTTCTACTATGATTTTATGAAACGACTCCTTGAAATCACATTAAGAACTACTGAATCTACTAGTATGCAACGAGCAGTTGGTATCAACAAACCTCAGGTTTTTAGATTTTTTGACAAATTTAATCAACTTCAAAGTAAATATTCCTTTTATGCATGTAGAATTTTCAATGCATATGAAACAGGAGTTACGTGCGATATTCGAATGAATCTAAAGTTATGTCCATAGAAGGGAAAAAAACAAGTTGTAAAACTAACGTCTGGGTAAAGAGGTCGTACGGTCACTGTGCTGCTTTACGTAAATGATCATGGAGACCAATCTATCCTTAGGCATAGGATGAACAACCACCTCATGATTGGTGCACCCCCTGGAAGTTTGTTTGCAGCTCAAACTATGGATGGATAACTAGTGAAATTTCTCTGAAGTGGCTTCAAGAGTTCGTCAAACGTGTCCATCCTACTAAACATGAACCTGTGCTGCTCATTTTAGATAGTCATTGCAGCCACAAGGAGCTTGCCGTAATTCTGTTTGCACGTCAACACAATGTTCATATATTAAGTTTGCCCTCCCCCCCCACACACGACACACAAATTGCAACCACTTGGTAGGACCATAATGAAGCCCTTTAAAAACTCATATAATGAGGCCTGTGCTATTTATATGCGACATAATCCGTTTTCCAGGATAACATATTATGATGTTGTTGGATTAGTAACCTATGCTTTTACCAAAACTTTCCGAATAGATTTAGCTAAAAAAGGGTTTGAATGTACAGGTATACATCTATATAATCCAAACATAATCACAGATTTGGACTATTTGCCATCCCAAGGACTATATATTCCTGACTGTCTATGAAGACATAAAGCTATTGAATCATGAAGCAGGACATCTACAATCAACATCTCCTAAGACTCCATTCACATCAAATTATGGACACAAAAATTCACAACCAACATTTTAATTTCCAAGAGCCTTAACTTTTGTGTCTCCACAACTTCCAATTCCACAGTTATTTACTTCAATGATTTCACAACAGTCAACTTCAACAGATAAAACTTCAACATCAAAGACTCCACAGTCATCAATTCCTTCAACTGGGTTTTTCCACACCATAATCACACAGGGGCCACCAGTGCCTGTAGCTGCAGAACGCAGGTTATATGTTATAAGAAGACGTGGTGCTAAGAGCGAAATACTTACATCAAGTCCTTATAAATCTCAGTTAGAAGAAAAACAATTCACTAAAATGGAGAAATCATAAACTAAGTTGGAAGTCATATAAAAAAGAAATAAAACAACATCAAAATAACAGAAAAGATAAAACAACTTCGGCACAACCTATGAGTGAACCAATTGAAGATAAAACCAACTGCATAATATGCGGAGAATATTTTTACGAGGATTGTATAGAGTGCAGCTTCTGCCAAGGGTGGGCGCATGAGAATTGTGCCAATACAGAATTAAATCCCTCCTTTTATAAATGTGATTCTTCTGAGAAAGCATCTTAAGACAATAAGAGAGGTTTGGTGTCCAAATTTGATTAAAAAATTGTAAAATTGTATTATATCCGGTACTACACGACAGTAATTTTTAAAATTGAACCAAGAATTTCTAAATGACTCTAGAAAGAAGAATATTTTTTATAAGCTATGTTAATACAGCAGGTATAGAAATACATATGTAATCTAAATAGACATGTCATTTGTCTCATTTTCACTTAATAAAATTATAAATTAAATCTAAAAACCTTAGGTGTCCGTTACTACCCGATTTTTCCCTACTCGCTTATGGTAAACTATATTCTATAATTTTGAAAATAGAAGAATGACACCTGGATACGGGAACTAAACCCGGGACCTTCCCGTGTCCAGGTGTAATTTTTCAATTTTCAGAATATGATATCTAGCTGGAGTAATCCTCACTAAAAGCATAAATATTAACTTTGACTATTTGATTCTTATATATTCTGTAAGTTGATGAGAACATAGGTTTTTGTTTAGCTTCTCAACTATCGGATAAGCCTCAAGTAAACGTTAGCCTATTAAACCTAATAAACTGCTAACGTAGACTTACTCATCCCACTTATCTTCTAGCGTGAGCTTGATAAACCTAATAGAGCACCATAGTGAGTTTAATAGAAACTACCTGACTTCACTCACTTCGGTGGCTGTATTGTCTAAGGCATTACCCTAGATATAGACTAAATTGAGAATGACGGGTAGCTCGTGGTTCGATCCCAGTCAGGTGTATTGAAGGGGATTATCCCTAAAATGTTTCCTCACTTTCATTCCACTCAAATATTGGTAAACATCCTCTTCCCTAAATGATTAGCTTAATTAATACATAAGCCCAAGTGGGTAGTAAGACGTGGTGCTAAATAACTTTGACTTCTAACATAAAAATACTTCACATACCTGACCTCTACGTGATATTACTGAACTTACTTGACTACCAATGTGATTTTACCAAACCTACTTTACTTAAAACTTGAGTTTACTAAACCTACTTAACTTACTTGACCATCAATGTGATCATACTTTTCATACTTTATTTCTAACCTGCGTATCAAACAGGTTTAACATGTAATACTGTAAATTGGAGATGTCCCACTATTCCACTCAACCATGCCATATGTTTTGGCATCAGGTTGCTGGCGCTTTCTCAGAAACATTTAGAATATTGATTCATCCATTACGTGAGGTAATTTCAAAATAATGACTCATGAAACCGTAGGGAAACATCACCAAGAAAAATTAGGTTTCTTTTATCAATACCATATATGTAATGGAATAAACCCAAATATAATACAACAATACTTAACTTTAGAGATGTTTTATTTGCTGTCAAAATATTTTTCTAAATCTACTCTTACTATCCACTCCGTCTATATGCATACATCAATTACGCTAATGGGTTATGAATGGTAGACTTTCAGAGGGAGTGTACCAATATTTTCATGGAGAACAATTTAGAAAAACCAACCTTAAATCCACCCAACTAGAATTTGAACCTCAATATCCCCATCAATAGCAATCTAGTCCAACACTAGAGTGAAGCGTTTGACAATGCTACCACATGTGGTTTATAATTTGGTCTCTAATCTTAAAGTTTATTGATTAAATAATAAATATACACTATTATAATATACAGCTTCTTAATATTTTTGTGTCCTCACTCTACTCCGTATGATCGAGGGAACTAAGGCAGAAGTATTCGACCTATTTTGTTCGCTTACCTTCAGATATAATTTCTCTTCAATCTTGAACCTCTAAAGTTATTGGTGAATAATACAAGTTACACTATTATACAAGCTACATCTAGGAGAGAGAGGAAGAGAGAGAGTTGGTCGCATAATCCTACGTCCAGGTCTTTTCTGGCTAATTATAAATCTGGCCCTGACTACTCAGTGTTTATCATTAAATCATATATATGTACGCTTACCCAGGGTTGTGTAACACTGGACTTAGGCATTAAGACTACCATCTCGGATGGTCGCGTTTGACAGAGGAAGAAACGAGCAATCGCCTGCGTCACTGAGAAAGGGGAACAAACACCACATTAGCTGGCTCCTCTAACCCACCGTAGCCGTACCCCCTGAACGAAGCCACACGTGAAAGCACATGCAGCGAGCATTTTGGGGTCCACCAACCCCTACTGGTCGTAAAGCCCGTCATCACTAGGTAGATTGGGAAAACCACTTGCCATTTACTGACCCCTGGTAAGAGGAGTTAGCTACCTCATGTGTGACAATCAGCGTCACTGTAGGATTTCAGAAACTTAGCCTCAGGTGTAACATTGATTACCTGAGGTTTTGAACCTAAGTGGCCCAGTTGAGACCTCTCAGAAGTGTTCTGTTCATATATCCCCGACTGATACCAGATATGCACTACCACCCGCTTAGTGTATGGCGGTTGGGGGTCCTAACCTCCCTCTAATCCCACACAGATTATTCTACAGGAATTCTGCCACCCAACTCGCCCAATCAGATGGCCAGCTGCATCATCAAGCCAACCTAACAAGGATGCCACCAGGAGGTTGCAGGCATGAAGGAATACTGTAGAGATTATGGGAAATCAAATTTTAAACAGGCCTATCTATTATATTCTACACTATCCTATTGGGAGAGCATATAGGATAGCGCGTTTCGTCACACGGGAAGAGTCATTCACTCAACCCTGTAGAACGGACAACACCAGACCCAATGTGAACCCCAAATCCCCCGACAGATTAACAATAAGAACGCCTCCTTGGCAGTAGACAAACACCTTAAATATGACAGAGATTTTAAAAAGTAATAATCCACTTGCCATGTAGTGTCCAGCAGCCAGTGTTTGGCAACAAACACCTATCTAAAGGTTCCTTTAACCCATCATGGCTGTGTCTTCCAAGCGTAGACACGCACGTAAACGTGCGCAGTGGGCACTTTAGGGACCTATGGCCCCGTGATAGCCACCAAACCCTGTCATCAAAGGACAGCTAGGAAAAGTCCTCCGTTTTGGCCAGCTTCCTTCAGTGGGAGGAGTTGACTCCTTCCATGAGGTCTCAGTGCTCACGTCAGGGAGTTAAGGCGGATTAGCAGGTGTTTTCACAGTTGTGCCAAACGTTATATGAGCAATATAGACAAAACAACCCGTTTATTTCAGCTAGGATAGTCACAGATTGGGCCAAACTTACAACCCGCCCTCAGATAACCCTTCATGGACAACTACTCAAAAAACTTAATGTTGAGAACACATTGCTACTTTCATACATCGTTGAAGCAAAGCACTTAATTAGAAACAATACATCTAAATGCTATCTTATTTTCTGAATTGATAATATAAATAAATTTATTTTTTATAATTGATCTAACTTACACACAGTCTATTTATATACAACATTTCGTATTGAATAATTATTTAAAAACTAATATGTAATTGTGAATAACTTTGAGTGGCTGAAACTCTCACCAGTTACTACAGCTAGACTCAATAACTCAACCATAATTCGGACCAGTGGAAAGTGGCACAGGTTATGACAATTACCAGAATGAGCATGGGTACAAAGGGAAAGTTCTCAAATTCGATTCCCGTATACAGGCTATCATTTTTCACTTAATTGTAAGTGAAGAAACACATTACGTGGGTTTATTATAACTTTTTTTATATCCCTCTGTTATTAGAATTATTATCCACAAGAGATAAGTTAAGTTATAGGGAAACAATCACTACAAAATGTGATAATGAGGTTAATGTCTGAAATTAAAACCACTCCCAGGGATGAACTGGGCCATCTGATCTTTTTATGAGTGTTAATTTTTGAAAATCTAATTTTTATCACTGAATGGGGTCTTTGCTTGAGGCCATTGTGGATGCAGGCATATTTTACCATCGTTGTTATTTGAAAAATTATTTCCAACAATTTTTTTTTTTAAATAAATCCTCTTTTTGTAATAATATCTAGATAAAATTATTTTATTTGTTTAAACAAACGTTCAAAAATAATTTTAGGGCAAAACCATGTTCATAAGCATTTAATCAGCTGGAAATGGCATGCGAATTACATAAATCAATAATCAGTAGCATTTTATAATTTTAATTGGTTGATTTAGAAAATATGGCCACCATTTTATTACTGTGTTAAAAGCTCAAAGTGGCTGGACGTATTATTAAGTGCATAGGTCTAAGTAACTGGTGATAAAATTCACCCACGAATGTAAAGTGCACAATATTATTGTGTATCACCCTTACTCTTAGACCACCCGCCCACCATTGCAGGTTTTGGTGCCATTGACTGTTTCAATCGATATTTGAATGGAAGTCAGTTGACTTGAATCTAGTTCTAGATTCCTTTAAATTGGCAGCAAATAGAGCTGGGTGCTTTTAAAATACATATTCAAATAACTAGGTGGAAAAAATTAACAATTAGATGCAAATAGAACCCACGGAAATACATAGGGTGTTTTATATAAAAAATATATAATCTCAAAAACGTGAGGAGCTTGTACTAAAATATAGTTTTATATTGATTAATACTAACACTAGTTTGTATATGAAATATAAATAGTTTAAACTTAATTTTATGTAAATCATTATTATGTCCTGAATCCAAAATATCAACCCTCACCACCCACTTCGGTGGCTGCGTGGTCTCGGGCGCTACTAGTTGCTTATGACGGGAAGATTTAGGTTCAGATCTCGGTCGTGTGTGCTGAGGGTATATATTTCAAAAAATGGGTTGCCACTTTCCCTCCACACAAATTCAGGTATATTTCCCCTAAATATAACCTTCCTAGTTCCTAAAATCATTAGCGTGATTAGTACAAAATCGTATAGCCCAAGCACGGTGCTAAACATAAGTAAAACAATCGAATGCTAGACATCTACCATGAGTCCTTGTAGTTGTAAAAGAATTAATAAAAAAATGTTCTTGAATAGTAACCAATATACTATAAATAAAAAGCTCATAAACATTATTCTGATATTGGTGCTCTTTGCTGCTAGCTTTCGTTGTAAAATAAATAAAACAAACCACTGTATCGCTATCTTGAACATTTGGTTGTGTTAAGGTAAAAAATATTTTAACTTAAAACAAAGGACCTAGGACAAAGGACTTTCCTTAATTTAGCATTTATTATTTTCTAATTTTGTGATTTAATCATATGTAACCTTCTCAATAAATCTGATTAAAATTCAGGTTCTATAAAAATTTGTCAATCAAGCTCTGATATCTATATTTAAAAAATCGTGGCAAATTATTATGTATATTAGAATTTCTCATTTGTATTAGCTAGCCTACATAGGTATACTCTTAACGTTATGGTGAAATAAGTTAATACTTAATTTTTGTTTTAAGTTGTAGTATTTTTTAAATTAATTTGCCTGCTTTATATTTTTATTTCTTTTGCTCATATGTTTTGAATAGCTCATGAAAACTCAACGTATCATACATACGCCCAGAACAAATGGTAAATATAATGAGGATGTAATTATTTATTGCTTAAGGTGTTCAATAACCCTACTCTATATTTTTCTTGTATTATATATACAAAGGACCCTCACCGGGAGCCAACAGAGAGTTGAGGAGTGGATGCTATATAGCCGTAGGCTACACTCTATACTGTGTTTCTCTAGACTTTTATTAACTGATGGTCAACTCCCTTGAATAATAGATAAAATAAACCTTTCCTCATCTGACTGGTTCTGTCTGATACCGCCTCAGGTAAAGAAAGCACTTGGGATTGTGGTCCCTACTTCAGTTTATCCGGAAGCTAAGGGGGGGGGGGGGTGGATGTTAACAGTGGGATGAAAGAACAGGGAACACATCAGTTCACGTTCCCTGAGGCAAAGTCAGGGCATTTATATTTTGGGGTTCTTTTTTTTTTGGGGGGGGGGGGGAGGAGGAGGAGTGGTAAGATAAATAATCGACGTCCCGAAGCTGTGTTTTTATCTAGCTTGGTTAGTAAATAGTGAAAGGTGTACAGGAAACAATTTGTGTTTTGTTAGCTAAACACTACCTAAGGGTGCACAAAAACAAATGGGCTCACGTTTAGAGTCCGTTGAAGCAACTTTACATGTCATAGATACGTGTACTTTTAAAAAAGAACTTTTTTTCGTAAGGTATTATGATAAGAAATTTAAACCACGCTCATAAATATAAATGCTTAACCCCATTTAAATATTTAAAAAAAATTAAATACATACTCGAAAGTAATTATTCTTAGTAAATATTTTTTAGATGATGTATATCATCTTTCCTAACCTTTCATATCTTGGTAATATGCACTACAATTAGTTAGGATATATACTTTTAAAATATGTAGATCAAAATAAATATTTTACTTATTTCTTGAAACATAAATTTATAAAACAGAGTTGCAAATTATTACACACTCGTTCTTAAAGTTTAACTACTTTTTTTATTCTATTGACCTGCCTAATGTCAATTTACTCTATACCTATAGTAAAATATTCATTTGGAAAAATGATAAAATACATTAGAACTTGGAAATAATTATTATTACTAAAAAAACATTTAAAATACTGTGAGACAGATAGGATTAGGATAATAACTAAGAATAAAGATAGAGTTTCTCTTATAAATAATTTACTAAAATGATTAGTGTATATTTACAGTTTTTACACTGACATTCCAATGAGTATTAAAGTGAACTTCACATTCTTTAATTTTCATAATTAATATTTAGTGACTGTGTATATAATATAGAAATATGAATTGTTTTCAAAACTATAGTTTTCTTTGAGAAAACGTTATGTTGAGGAATTCCAATGAGGTTTAGGATGCTTAGCGCAATCAGGTGTGACACCAGCCATGTGGAGTGGGTTTGTCGTAGGACGTTTAGTCGCCTGTGACCATGGATGTAAGACTGGATTAAGTTATTACGATGAAGCGTGGTAACGTGTGTATTGTGGAAAGTTTCAAACTTAGTAAGTGCGGCATCCTAATTACCGATGAAGTGAAGTTTCACTGTACAGAACATAAGCGTTAGACCCAGATTTATTTAGATGTTCACTCTCAAAGGTTACCAACGTCAAATGTTATGATAGGCTAGGTTAGGTTAGGTTAGGAGGTAAAATATTGTTTCTATTTTGTCCAAACGTCCTCCATAAGTTTGTCGATTGATTGATTGATTGATTGATCGATCTCAATGATCGGCAACTGGTCGATCGTAAACAACCGGTCAAACTTGCGGATATTTTATGTAAATAGTTTTAATAAAACTAAATCATCATTAAAAGTTGATCTCTGAGTCTTTTAAACTCACAATAATATCAATAACAGTACTTTCAGATAAAACTCAAGTGTGGCCAAACATACTATGATCAGTCGAAATAGGTAATTTTAATAGTGTGAAAAGTTTATATGAATATATACGTTTTATTTAGCCTAATACTTTATTTTTAAAGATGTGAAAATTAGTATTTGATGATCGTTGAAATTTTAAATAAATATAAGATGTTTAGACAAAAAAAATTGCATAATTGTAATGGAGAAATGAGTGATCGTGGGGACTTTGATAATAATACAAGTTGACTGAAGCTAAGATAATTTCCGACCCATGGTACTGTTAGATGTTCTTATCCTCCCAATTTGCTCTCTATCTCTTACCATTATCAATTTTCAGTACCTTTAAACCCACTTCAACACTCCATACCTAAACATTTTTGACTATGGTATAACGTTTTCTTGAACCTTATAATCATTTCCAGTTTTTACTTACAACAGCTTACAAATACAATATATTACATGAAGTTATTGCCATTCAGTTTAGCAATCCAGATATAAACAGTAATATTTGTGTTTTGAAACACGTAAGTTTTACTGTTCAAGTTTAATATTTATATTAATCTAGTTTCATCAACATTTGCAATATTCCAATTTCATTACTAATTGAATTTAACTTAAATTATTTATATATATATATATATGATTGAATTTCACTTAAATTAAATATGTATATATTATTCAATTTCACTTAAATTATTTTATATATATATATATATAATAAAATCTAATATTTCTTTATCTTGTCATTTAGAATTCCTGATGATGGTATTTTAAAATACCGAATTATGTTGAGTTATAGTTCAACAGCTGGTTTTCAACCATATTTTTTAATTTCAAGGAGCAGGGGATTACATTTAAATATAAGACTTCGAAATAACACATTGTTTCATGTTAAATTAAGAAAATATATTCGTAATAATTATGAACAAAATTTCATGATTAGCTATTCTTCTATTTTATTTCTTGACTATCATTATACTTTTATACTATTACAACTGTTTATAAACAGTTTGTGTTTATAAAATTTTGTCATTTAAATGTACATGTTAATTTCAATATGCCATGTAGATACTTATTTGACATGCCTTAATGATACACTTTAACTCATTTAAAGTGAACCAATAGGGTAACATATATTCTCAATTTTATTCATCTTATAATATTGATTTAAAATGTCTTAACAAATACTTCTCAATTATTTTATATATTATTTGATCAGTTGTATTAAACCATAATTTAATTTCAAAACTATTTATCACTAGTCAATTTGTATAACTAATTTCATATCATTTTTATTCAAAAAGAGTCTATTGTAATTGTATTTTAAAATGAATTTTATTCAACATTATACATTTCAAGTAGAAAAAAA
>JAVRXN010000009.1:52827885-52855385 GCA_033556935.1 Timema podura
CTTTTTAAACCCCTATTTCAACAACCTCCTTAAAAATAAATAATATTTAAAATGTATTTTGTTCTTTGTAGTGATCCCTCTATATTCCTTAAAAATTTTCATTTATACCTTATCTAACATTTTATTTTTACTTATATCACCTCCTTCCTCTCCAACCCTTACTTACCTATTGTAGACACACTTTTAAATCTAAAATGTTCAAACGTTTATATTTATTTGGAGGTCTACCTATACCTGCTTATCGAATTCCGGTTATATAAAACGTAGAAAAGTATTTTTATCTACTAGTTATGTAAATGCTAGCCCCAGCCATCCTCCATCCCCCCACCATTATCTCATAAAATTAATAACTCGTAATTTAGAGAGGCATTGTATCTCAAACCAATATCGGTTATTAATTAAGTTTTAACTAGTCTTCAGAAAGATTAAAAATCTACTCTTATTATATTTAAAAATAACTAACACAGAAACAATATAAAATAATATAACTCATTCTAGCTTTACTTCATCATATAAATAATGCAGAAAGCTGAGCCACGGTGCTATTTCTGGAGAAAATCTAAAAGGCACAAGAGAGTGAAACCTAATATGAAAAGTTCACCAAGATATGGATCAAAAGCGCACCTAATCTTTGTGTCAAAAGCGCACAGAGTAAAAACAGCAACTGCAAAACTTGTCAAACATCTTGTGTCCACAGTGATGGCGGGAATGAATTATCACGTTAAATGTTACTCTCCAAAATATAATCGGCAAACAGTAATCGTTTTTCATTATTTGGTGATAGCTGAGGCCCAAAGGCAACAAACAATGGTGTGCTGTTGATAACCTTACCTTATGCGCTTCTGATATTCTACAAATCAGGTACACAAATTCGGCCTGTGAACTTTCAATGCGTAGCAGTTTGAATCGGGTGGACTTAGTTTTATTCGTGTTAAGGCATTTTTATTTTATTTATTAGAGGTATTTAATGTGTACTTTCTGAAACTACTGATTGTTTTATCACACCATAATATATATGAGCGAAAGCGAACGTGATTTAAAATTTGTCCAGGAGAGGTATGTTCACATAACTTCGAGGGTCCGTTTACATGCCACAACCGACATGAGACCAACGGCTTTACTTCCCCACCGAATTAAGTTGTGCTATTGATTTCTTTCATTCAAGAAAAATCTGTCGACTACAGCTGGATTTAAAATAATGAACATCGGGTCCTGAGGTGACCACTTTACCCCAAGACCACTGAGATCGACTTCCGGTAGTTTTTTATTGTCGTTTTTCATACTTTCTTCATAAATGATCCTAGGAGTCCTGGGATCGATTGCCGGATGGTACCCTGTGTATATTTCCTGGAAGGGGGACTACCCCAACGGTTACAAGGGTTTGGCTTCTTAGGCCTAAGTTATATTTAAGTGTTAACACTGGTTTCTTAACCTCATATTCACTATCACCATCATCTCATCTCACCGGGAAATGGAAAGAGGCTCCATGGAAATTTTGTACGATAAGTACTTTCTGGCGTTCCCTGGGTCACGGTACATTAGTACTGGCTAATCTCACAAAAAGTTGATGTAGCCTAGATGCGCAATACATTTACTACTAATATCTAAACATATTTCATTATAAACGTATTTTATAAGCTATACCATGGTGTACCCAGAAAAAGTATGTTTTCTACCAAGACAGGCGAATAAAGTGTACACAATATTGTTTGTACCAACCCAAATTATAGGATAAAATTACTACCTATTTAATGAGGGCAAAGTATTTTCTGAATTCTACGTAGACCTACTATTTGTATACTCATATATATATACTCTTATATATAGAGTTATTTTTAATATAATAAATTTCTTCCAGCTCGTCTAAATAGAGTCACAAAAAGCTTAAAAGGAGGACCTTGATTCACCAAACACCCACTCATATAATTTTAGAAACAGTTTCACACGTGTCTAACTCACCCCTAGAGCAAAACCTCTCCCAAGTCTCTGAATGAAGCCGTCTGAGTCACGCAATATACACGACGACCCTTCCTTCCCTGGCGGCCAATAGTTCAACCACTCTAGTAAGATCCTGTCTATCGTACCGAAGGAATAACCCCGCAGTGATGACAGCTTCCAGAGTGTCCCATCACGAAAATGGACTCGCGGCACGATTTGCCAGGACGAGTTCCGATGTCGTTTCTCGAGAAAGAGGTTGGTGAGGTAGTGAAGAGTGGAAGTGGATTCTCGAGATGGAGTTAAGTAATACGTTTCAGTGACGACGCAAGCTTCTGGTTTATATTTCCCCTTGCTTTCTACTACAGTCGCGTCACAAACAATCCAGGATACTTTGCTTTGTTCCTCCCTTGAGGTAACTATCATGGATTAGTGATAAACATTGTTTGGTTTTTAATCATCCCTTGAGATAACGATAATAGATTAGTGCTTAACATTGTTTGGTTTTTAATCCTCCCTAGAGATAACTATAATAGATTAGTGCTTAACATTGTTTGGTTTTTAATCCTCCTTTGAGGTAACTATAATAGATAAGTGCTTAAAATTGTTTGGTTTTTAATTTTAATGTTGAGTATTTGAAACTCAATTTCTGCGCTGTTTATTATATCACCACACGATTTACAAACTAGCTTAATTCTGGTAAAGTTACCACACTCATTCTCCTAGTAATCAATTAATCACTGTCACTCTTGCAATAGACTAGACTGCCAATGGCAGGAAGATGCGTGTTTGAATACCAGTCGGGTTTAATGGGGGGTGGTTTTTCTTAATGATTTTCCACCAAAACATCACGCAAATACGGGTACACTTTCTCCTTCATCATTTCTAACTTACTAGCGTCATTAATATATAAGCGTAAAACGTGGTTCTGTAAAAATAAATATAATGTGCATTTTTGGCGATGTAAGAAATAGAACCCAGGACCATTAACTTTAATAAAAGTTGTGCTACTAGCTGAGCTAAGATGAGACTGACAGAAATGTTACCCAAATAATTGGTGGTTGCGAAGTCTGAAGCTTTGCTCTCGTAGTAGATTAGAATGATGGTGACAAGAAGCTCAGGGATTGAATTATAACCATGTGTACTAAGGTTGCTTTTTTCCTAAATGTTCTTACATTCTCCCACAACGTAAATAAGTGAAAGTTTTTCACAAACAATGTATTTCACACCCCTTACCCATTAGCGTAATTAAATACGTATTTGACCGGAAAATTGGAAGGCCAATGTAAAACAATTTTTTTTTAGCACCGCATCTTACTACCCGTTTGGGCTATACACTTATTTGCTAGTTACACTAATGTGTTAGGGATTATGAAGGTTGAATTCAGAGGAAGTGTAACCATATTTATGTGGAGGGAGATTGGAAAACCATCTAGGAAAAAAACAGTCCACAGCACACCCGACTGGGATCGAACTCCGATCTCCCCATCTTTGGTGGTCTGGTCTAATGCAAAAGTAGTGCCTTAGACAATGCGGCCACCGTTGCGGGTGCAGAACCATTGCTTAAAGACAGTAACTGTGGTATAATTTTAAACATAACATTTTCAAGTAATAATTTTTTTCTTTATTCTCTAAAAGGGTAATTCATGGTAATATACCCACATTTGCGTGGAAGGAGTGTAGAAAACAATTTAGGAAAGCCACCCTAGGTGAACCTAACTAGGTTTCGAACCCCAATCGTCTCTTCTTCAGTCCACATGAGAGAGACGCGTTAGAATATTTGGCCACTGACGTTGGTTTCAAGTAATTACATAGTTCATGAGCAATAGCTTGAATCAAGCATAAGAATGCCCTGCGTCGACGGACACATGGACCATCACTATCAAGAATAATCGCAGGGATATTATGTAAGTGTAATTTTAAAACAATAATATTGAATATTTTTTATAAGACCATTTTCAAAAAACATGATACGATACCCTAATTTCCCTATGAATAGACTTGTCTGATGTTCAGTATATAAAACTATACTGGATATCTTTTCACGTATTAATACGTCAGGATATATGATATTAATCTATAATATATATATAATATATTATCATTACCTATAAAGTTACACAAAATATAAAAAAATGTAATTAATGTTGACCAAAAAAAAGTTTGTATTTTCTAAAAGCTGCTCCAAGTGTCCAATCATAAGAAAATCAGGGAACACTAAGGTTTTATTCAATACTTTTATTTTTACTAAAACGATACATTTTTCTGTTACATAATAGTTACTAACTCAAATGACGGCCGACATTGACTAAACTATACATACTATTACTCGTATAACTAACCTAACTAAAGGGTACGTAATAGATCGATACCTCTCTATTTTTGACATATTCGTTGATTTTATCATATGTTGATTGATATTTGAGCAATGCCAATTATCCCTCAATATTATTGAAACCGTGCGTATGGAAAACTTAACAAGAATTTGCAAAGCTATGTGTGACCTGTAATTTAGGCACCTAGCCTAGTTTCATTTAGTAGAAACTGTGTGCATTCTGGATTTGAAATTTTGAATGAGGTTTTTAGTTTGTCCCATATTTATTAAATACTCCACTTTTACTGATGCACCATGGATGTTTATATATATATATATATATATATAGTTGTATATATATATATACAACTATATATATATATATAGTTGTAGTTTATTTAAGTAATTTAGAAGTTTTGTCGTTGCAAATAATTTTCAGTAAAATTTAAAATTGAGAGGAGCATTTAAAAAAAAAACAAGATTAGCATGCTACCACTCGCTTCGGTGCCCACATTGTCTAAAGCGTCACTCTCGCAAGAGAGTGCTTATGATGGAAAGATCATGGTTCGATGCCAGTTTGGCTTACTGGAGTGTTTTTCCTAAATGGTTTTTTACTCTATCCACGCAAATTTGGGTCCACTTCTTCTTAATTCAACCTTCCTTATTCCTAGACCATTAACATAATTAGTGCATAGGCGTATAACCCAAATTGGTAATGAGTCGTGGAGCTAAAAATATACCATTTATAGAATAGGCCTATGCTGAAAGTAGATTTTCCATTCATAACTTGTTATTTATTAGAAACGAACGTACTTTATTTAATATTTTGAAATAAGTTTGGGTCAAGACCAGTCCTTAGATCCCCTGATGTTTTCCTTAATATACGTAGAAAATACATATGATTTCATTAAATTAACTGGCCATATTTCTGTCAACACAATATTCTAAAACATTAATCAATACAAATTTTTGATTAGTGAAGAATTTATTGTTCTCCATCGTGTATATAAATTCATTACTTACGTTGGTAGTCAAATAGGCTAGATGTCCACTTCTATCCAAGCGAATTGAATCTAAGTGCAGTATTTTGAAGCACATTTAAGAAAAGAGTAAAGTCAAAAGGAATTGTATTTGACTATAAAGAAGAACCATACAGTTATGTATTAATTTAACAATAAATATAGCTAATGGCATAATAGATACAATATAAAAATATAATCAATCAATGCTTGTGTATAATCTGTTTGATTGAAATGAATGCAAGTAAAATATGTGTTATTTTTTAGCATTTCTATTAATTTTATCCAATGAACTCTCTCTCTCAAGTTACCATTGCTATAGTTTTTGGCATTTTTATTATAAATAAATCTGTAGGCCCAGATTAAAGTAATTAGTTCCATTGCAGCTCCACTTTACAAACAAAATAAACAAACATGAACACCTGCATGTGAGCTAACGAATATTTCCACAACCTCACTCGTCGATAACATCCCACACTGATCTACCGAATGTCTTCAACCCTTCGTATAAATAACCGGTGACGGTTAACACAAAACTTCAGCTGTCGACGCTATCTAATTAAATAAAGTGTCCTCCCATTATAATTATTTTCTCTTTGATTGATATGATTCGTCTTGGTGTGAGCGGGTCCATTTAAATATGTGGAAATATTAATTTACTGGCGACTACACTTAGTTTCGATTATATTCGCCTAGTTCGGAGTGCACCTCAAGGTACACACTCACAAAATATTGTTTGGCCGATGAAGGAGTGATCAAGATCCTAAGCCCAGTCAGATGTACTTATAGAGTTGTTTATTACAATATTTTCCACTCTCTTTCTAAGCAAATGCAGGTACACTTCATCTAAATTAAACTATCTCATCCCTAACACATAATCTTTGTATTCAGTGCATATACGTATAACTCTAACTGGTGGTTAGACGTGATGACAATTTATATTATAACTACATCGTTAGTTGTCCTTCGTTGATCAAAATAAATAAATAAAACAAACATTTCAAGGCATCAAACTCGTGATGGACTGGTCTGCTTATGATGAGGGGTACCAGGGCTCTTCCACCTTGCAAATAAGGGTACATTTCCTCTATATATAATCTTCCTAATCGATAAAATAATTAGTTTAATTAGAACATAAAGTATACTCGAAAGAGTAGTAAGACCCATTGCTTGGAAAAAATATTTAAAAAAATATCTTTTATGGATGAAAAATATTAGGCAACAAAAGAGGTAAAAACAAAATGTAATATTAATAAAAAGTTAATCAAAATGTTTGTACCGCAATGTAGTTTGATCCACATAAAAATTTAAAAAAATAGGTATCGATGTGTATAATTCTCCCTTTTCCAAAGAAATTTCACCCACCCTAAAATATGTTTACAAAAAGCTATAAACTCTGTGTTCCCCAATGTTCTCGATCTTTCTCTGACGAAATTCCAGAAGGCTATCGGTGAGCTGCATGCTGTGAACCGTACCATTAGTACTAAACGCTGGGGGTGACGTAACTTAGAACCTATTAAATGTCTAAGGGGTTTGTTTATAGCCTCGGCTATAAGGAAAGCTCCACAGATTTTATTGAGTAGGAAACTGTGTTCTCTCAGGGAGGTTGTTTGATTTTTGTATTCCGTTTTGTTAAGACTAGTTGGGGTTGGATATAATTTTTACGACACACATTCTCGCCACAAAACACGCAAACATTTCTAAAGACTTGTTGGGTTGGAAATCTTTTATTTACAGCTATTCTTTTTTTAAAAGCTGAAATGAGATTATACGGATAATAAAAAATAATCTATAGTTTGGTTTAAAAATGATGTGAATTTTTTTATCACTCTATCTTACCACCCGATCGTGTTATACACCTGTGTACACATTACGCAAATGGATTTTAGGACTAAGGAAGGTTATATTTAGAGGAAGTGTACCTGCATCTGCGTGGAAGGTAAATGGATTTTTTTAAATACCACCCTCAGTACACCTGGCTGAGATTTGAACCTTGATCTCTAAGCCATCGGCAGTATAGTCTACTGTAATAGTGGTGTCTTATATCATGAGGCTAATGAATCATGTAGTTAAAAAAAATTACTAACAATTGTTTAACTAAGAGTACCTTATTTGAAACATAATTGTAGTGAACTTCATACAATCGTCTGAACCTTTGACCTCACGAGTATTCGAACAAAAATAATCCATAAGCTAGTTATCCTCACCTGAATTACATACAACCTCACCACAAGTTGAAACGTAGAAGGGTAACATATATTTTACTATTAAATTATTTACAATATGATTGGCAACTTCCTTCTTTAGGAATATTTTGATATCTTTCTTTAAAATTGGACTAAGAATTACTAGACAGGGGGACAAAGGTTGTTTTATATTCCTGATAAAAAATTAGATATTTAGAAAGAGTATGTTTCTAAACCTATCTTCTTGGCCTGCATTTTCTATTGAACATTATAATTCACGAGAAATCTGGAGGAAACGAAGATAGCTGGTTAGTACGTCAACCTAGCCTGCTTTTGTTCTTTGGTGACGGGCAGATGGGGCTCAAATTTTGACCGGATGTACCGGGATTGGTTTGTCCTTAATGGTCTTTTACGTTCCCACCATGCAAATGTTGGTACATTTCTCAACATTTTATCTTCATCATCATTAATCCTTAACTATACCTATTTGGATAGCCAAGAAGGTTTGTATAATTTAATGCTTCATATTTTAACACTTACGGCTGTTAACAGTAGTAGTACAATGTAGAATGTAATGTAGAAAATAACGTAGATCTAATTTAAAAGAACTTAACCAAGGTTTACCTGCCAAAAGGGGGAAGCCGAATGGGATTGAACTCTAGCTTAACCATTGGTTTTCACGCACACTGGTTTCGTAACCAACCCTTCCTGTCCTTGTTGAATGTTTACAATCACCTTCTATTATTAGCAACATTTTTGTTTCAACAAAGGGAAACGTGATAGGATTGAACAAAACTAATTATAGGCCTATATCTACCATGTTTTTGCTAGGGTTTGATGGTTAGTTCAAGGGGTGGTGTTGGGGTGTTGAATTGGGGTACAGATAATGAGTTCAAAAACGTAAACAATTCGAAACGCACCTGTTTGTCTTTAATCAAATTCACAGGCTATTACTTTAGTAATAATTATAATGTGGACACTATCACAATAACTAGGATACAGTTAATTGGTGGCAAAAAAAGCTTTTTAATGGAAAGCCTATTCAATAATGTGTTTTAATGAACTCTTTTGATGTTGTTGTCATCCATTCCACTCTATTTTGAGCTTATTACCTACTTTGACACAATAAACAAACTTCAAAAGTATTTCAACCCTCATAGAGTCAAAAGTATCATATGTATTTACTTATTTCGATTAAAACAAAGATGATTTTATTAGTTACTTGGACATTAAATTCTCAGAGCTTATATATATATCATATTTTTTGAAGCTATAAAGAGTAACCTAGAAAAAGGTGATGTTTTAGTAGAGATTAACCACAATCACAGCCATCCTTATCAATACATTCATAATCCTATCCTATCCTTTGATACACAAACTACATTAAAAATTATATTGATCCAACTGTATCAAATAACTCGTAATAAATACTTTTTAGTACAATTTAGTATAGAGCTTTAAGAATATGGGAAAGTAAATCATAAATCTCAAAAAATTACATTAGCTATTTTAGCACAGAATCACGTTTTTAATTTATGATGAAATATTCATTTTATAGCTCTAATTATATTACTAGCTTTTACATTATATTATAAGACTACATTTTGATATAAGTAGACTATTTATGTATCAATGTAATTAATCTAATAAATGAGATATATTTGGTTCATAGATATATACTATACACATGAACACCTTTTTTTTGTTTTGGTCACCCTTTGAAGCCCCACATGTCAACAAGTTAACCAATATCATTCTAGCTAAAGTAAATAATTATATAAACGCGACTTATCAAAATGGATAATATTGTATTGGCCGCATACTTACAAAATTCTAGAATTAATGTTTGATGTCTTATATTCAGTACATGTTTAACACTAAAAGTATTATTTGATATTAATATATTATTAAATGTATTGTTATCTCCTTACATCTTTAAGTTATTTTTATTTATGTAGGCTAATTATTACTAATATTATTTTGATTACAAAAATTTAACACACTTGTATTATTTAATGTTTTATAAAGCTGTCATTGAGACTTGATATCTTCTTATATATAATTTAATAAGCCCGTTTCCCGTAATAGAAATTACAAGGAAATGACTAAACAGATTTTGACAAATGACCACTCATTTTAAGGGTTAGGAGTCCAGGATGTCGGGAAAAATAGTAGTTTTCCTAGATAACACAATTTTAACAGAAAATTTCCGTTTTTCAGTATTTATTTAGTCACCATGTAAACCGTTATTTGCTGCATGGCTGTAAATCTCTAATAAAAGATATCTCTTTGGCTAAAAAAATAATAACTCAATCTTCATTAGGAAGTTTGTCCGAACACATCACATTTTTCTCCTTGAATGAATTTCTCCTTGGATGCTGGTCATAACACATCTAAATGAGATTCCTAAACTGGGGAAACTTTTATTTCTATTAGAATGTTGTTATCGTTAGTTCACATTTAAATCAAAAATTTTGAGCATAATTCGAAAATTAAAAGTTTAAATTGTTGAGTTCGTAAAATTATGTCTACGTTTTGTTTCGCACATTATAAAATGATGTTTAAATATGTCTTGGTATGCAAAATAGCTCAAAATGATCAAATGATCTTGAATAATGTTAAAAAAATTAAATTAGCATTTTAACTATCTAATTATGAGTTTTGGTGCTAATTTTTTTCAAATAATGGGTTTTGATGTTCATTTTATCAAATAGTTACACAATTCAGATACATAAGTTAAGCTATGTTTTCATTTAACCACTTATTTTGAGGACATGATATTTAAAAGTAATGTTTTATGTACCCCATCCGGTTTTCAGATTCTTACAAATACACTAATTTCAGTTTTGTTTCCATGCTAATACTTAATTTTGAGGAAATGATACGAGTCACACCCAGAAAGTAAAAGTACTCAATTTTACTATTTTTTTAAAAACTGTATTTAAAACAAAATTACAGGATTTTGTTGCTAAATATGTCAGTTATTTCTCCATGTAGTCGCCTTCTCGTTCTTAGCAGGTTGTGAGCCGTGGCACAAGCTTTTTGATGCCCTCCTCAAAGAATTCTCCCACCATCTTCTTCTTCAAGCTCAGGGCCTCTTGTTTCATCTCCTCGTCTGTTGAAAGTTTTTTTTCCACCAATGTGAGTCTTCAGGGAGGTGAAAAGATGAAAGTATGAAGGCACCAAGTCAGGGGATAATGCGGGGTGGTTCAAATGTCCCAACCGAATGAGTCCAAAAGCACCTTGGTGACGTTGGTCGAGTGCGGGCAGGCATTGTCATGCAACAAGCGCACTCCCTTCGCCAATATTCCCCTCCGTTTGTTTGGATTGATCTCTTGAGCTTTTTTATTGTCTCACAGTATCGTGCTGCATTAATTATCTCCCCCTGAGGCAGAAATTTGACCAAAATGATCCTTTTTCAGTCCCAAAACATAGTGGCCATGATTTTTTTGCCCTAAATTGAGGCTTTGAATATTTGTCAGATGGGGAACTGGTGTGCCGCCACTGTGATGACTGTGATTTTGTCTCAGGAGTGTAATAAGCTACCCAGGTTTCATATCGTCACAATCTAGCTCAGAAAGTCCTCACTTTCCAATTCAAATCGCTCAAGGAACTCGCGAGCGCTAGCGACCCGACTCACTTTGTGCTGTTCTGTCATTTGTTTTGGAACCCATATTGCGCACAATTTTTGGAATCCCAGCGTTTCTGTAATTGTTTCGTGTAAGAGAGATCTGGAGAGTTGTGGAAATATCGGAGATATTTCATCCACTGTCAATCGGTGGTCTTCACGAACAGTTTTCTCGATTTTTTGCACCAACTCATTGGTCAAAATGGAAGGTCTTCCACACCTCTGGTCGTCATGAACATTCGTTCTGCCTTCATTAAACTAACGACACCACTTAAACTCGTTCGTTTGGTTCATAAAACCTTCGCCATAAACAGTTTTGATCTGTGAAAAAATTTCAGTCGGTGTTTTTCCTTCAGCGAGAAGGAACTTGATGACAGCGCGCACCTCGCACTTGGCGGGATTTCTTATCGACATATTTCACACAAATGAACACTAAAAGGCGAGTTTACATACTAAAGAGGTCTGCCTGTGCTCTTTGTGTTCAGAAGAACCCCTAATACCACTTAGTGTTGCCAACCTTGGAAAAAAATTCTTACAGCACGAGAGGGCAACCAGTACCCTTACTTTCTGGACGTGCCTCGTATTTCAAAGAATCGTAATATTTGAGTACCAAATATATATTTTCTCATTTACTCTCTCTATATCTGACACACTCACTCACGCTCTCACAAACTCTTTCTCTCAAACGCTATTTTATGCGAACGTTCTATCTCTCGAACGCTCTCTTTTCAACCCTCTCCCTCAAACTCCTTATCTATCAAATTATCACTATCTAAAACTTTCTCTCTCAAACTCTCTGTAAATCATTCTAACTCTATTTATCTCATGCTCACTCTCTCTAGCTCAAACTCTCTCTCTCTCTCAAACTCTCTCTCTCTCTCAAACTCTCTATCAATTATCTTTTTCTCAAATTCACTATTTCAAGTTCTATCTCTAACATTATCTCTCAAACAATCTCTCTCTTAAACTCCTTCTCTAAATCTAATACTCTAATTTTCTCCCTTTAGCCTTCTCTCTAAAACTCTCAATCACACGCCCTAGAATTTTATCTTTCTCTCACACAATATCCCTCCTAAAATGTTACACTCTCTCTTTCTCTCTCTCTCTCTCTTACACACACACACACACACTTTATCAGGCATTCCTTTTCACATAATTTCTTTCTTTCTCACACACACGCTCTCTCATTTATCTCTCACACATTCTATCTCACTTTCTCTGACACAAACACTTTCTCTCACACACATTCTCTCTACTCCCATGTACACAACACACACACACACACACACACACACACACACACTCTTTCCCACTTCTCCCAGTATTTCTTTTTCTAACACATACACATAATATCTTGCTCTTGTTATAATAACTTGCTCACATTCACTCGATCTCTCTCAATTGCTTATTCTCCGTCTCTTACACTCATTTTCTCACATTCAAACTCTCATTTTCACACTCACCCACACACTTAAACAATCACACACTAAATATTTACACTCTCATTTTAATTTTATCACTCTCTCTATCATATAATTATATATATATATATATATATAATTTAATAAGCCTTTTTCCAGTAATAGAAATTACGAGAAAATGACTGAACATATTTTGACAAAAGACCACTCATTTTAAGGGTTAGGGGTCCAGGATGTCAGTAATAATAATAATTTCCAAATAAAAGCTGAGTTTCTTAGAGAATTTTCAACTTTTTATTCTTTGCTTACATCACCATGGAAACTCAGATTTGTGCATAATTGTAAATATATATAAATAAATATTTCTCTCTGGTTACAAATAATACCAATATAACCAGTACCAATAATACTTTAGAGGTATGGTGTAAAAAATAGAAAGATTACGACCATTATTTTTATATTTATCAAACAGACCAAGGATTTTTATCCTCCTCTTATTTGTCTTTAAATATTTGCCTCTGCTCTTATCTATAATTTGATAAGCCCTTTTCATCTATTTTAAATTACAAGAAAATGACGGAACCTGTTTCGACTAATGGCTAATCATTTCAAAGGCTAGAGGTCTGGGATGTCAGCAAAAATATTAGATCAAAACAAAAACTCGAATTTCTTCTTTTTCCATATTTTTCTTCTTTTTGGGCTGTGTCTCATCTATACAATCATTCTTTGTATACATCACCATAGAAACCATGATTTGTATACTTGTATTTTACCAAATAAAATATTTATCTTTGGTTAAAAATAATACCTATATTTTTAATTGAGTGTTTTGATGCAACAAATAGACAGAGAGCTGGGATAGGGGTCACTTTAAAGTTATCATCGTGGCGTGATAGGGAAAATAATCAAAATTTACGTTTTGACTCAAACACCTTAATCTAAATATCTATGTAAAGTTGATAATATTCGACGTGTAGCATTGTAAAATGCTACAACATACTACCCCCCTCCATCTTAAGCGTCACGTGAAGGTTTCCCTCAAGAGTCATACTACCCACTCCATATAAACATCTATTGTAATAAACTTCCTGCAATAGTAAACTTCTCTATTGTAGTCCTATGTAGACTGTCTTTAATCTGTACGAATTCAATCAAGAACAAAACTTCCCCACAAAATCAATATTTTCATGTCAATTGTATTTCTTCTGGCTAGAACAACCTTCAAGACTGGAAAACTACCTCTCGTCCTAAATCGAAGAGGAGGTAGAAACCAGCCGTCGTGCACCACTAGCCGAGGTTCCGAGCGGACAGGTCAAATTGGAACTGACTGAGACCATCAACTAAATGGAACTACCCTGGTGTCCGGAGCGGAAGACAAATCCAAGAACCAACTTATCGCGTGATGTCTGTTCATCCCCTCCACCAACCAACGGAGCTATAAAAACCAAGCGACTCGTGTTGAAGCAACCTGGCCAATCCAAGAATAGTCAAGCATGGCGTAATGTTTGAAAAGTGACCGTTGAAAACCATCGACCAATCTGGACAGTCCCCCCTTATTCCTATGCGACTAGAAACACTATTTAAACCTTGTGGTTTGTAAACTCAGTGACTATTATATTTCAATTCCTGCAAGAGACACCATGTAATACACTATTATTTTTTCGTTATCGCCGTCTGGAAAGGTCCTGTCCTGGACTTGGACAATTTACAGGAGGATGTCCTAATTATTTGTATCAAAATTAGTGTAATAGTTTGGAATAAGCCAAACTAAGAGTAATTTATTTACTAAATGTTTTATGAGACTGTTAATTTGTTTTGCAGCCACTTGGGCGCTAGTATCAAATACATCAAGTATTTATTAGATTGCCGTATTTATTAGCTTGTGTTGTTAGAAGTGTTTAATTTTTGTGTATAACGTTTTCATACTTAATTGTTGTTTGAATTTAACGTAAAAGTAGCAGATATTTAAAATTATTTAATTCAAATATCGTGTAGCTTAACTAGACAAATTTTATTATGTCATAAAATTTAATTAACAAGGAGAGTTATTGTTTTGAGTCAATTCATAATAGTCCTGCGGGTGTTTGACTCGATGCCGGAAAGTCAAACTCTTGTGTTTGTATTAACATCAATGTGATGTTTAAAAAAATGTAGTTACGTCTGCAGTCATTTTGATGATGTCTACATCACCCTGGAAACCATGATTTGTTTATAATTGTACATTGGAAAATAAAATATTTCTCTTTGGTTAAAATAATAGCAGCTCAAATGTTACTTGAGTGGTTTGTTGTAGCTAATAGAAATAAATGGTACAGCGCACCACACAGACTTTCTCTCTCTTTCTATAAACTCGTAAGATTTCTGAAAGGAATAATGTACATTGTATCATCACCACTCCACATGAGAACACGCATAAAATAATATACAATGATATAGAATCAATGAGAAAAGAGGCGCATCTTTGTCAACCTAAGAACATTTCAAACAGTTTAATGTCTTCCACAAGGGTCAACACTTCGTATTAAAATTTCGATTCTGGTTAAAGTTTTAACATTTTATAAGGTGTTGCAGATCTTCAAGTCATCGCATTGATATTTAATTATTCATTTATACATTTTGACCAATATTATTATTATTAGCACCGCGTCTTACTACCCGTTCGGGTTATACGCACTTACGCTAATGTGAAATGGTAGGGTGATTGTGAGATGAAATGGAGGACCTACAGTTTAACGTGGAATCCGAACCATGGTGGAGGCCTGGCATTCCTCACATTCACAAGTTGTGATTAATACACGTCTTGTTTTGACCAATAAAAAATGTAAATATTGACTATTGAGTCTAAAATGGAGATAGATCATTGCTATGCAAACATTTCTCCTAAGAGATTTAAGGAAAAATATCATACTTTATTAGATACTTATATTTAATTACTCTATGGCATTGGAGAATTATTGCGTTAAGACTTAAGTAGTATATGTTTACAACTAAAGCTCACAAAGTGGTATTAATATATTTGCAAATATCTCAGAAACTGCTGCTTTTATAAAAATATATGTCAAATAAAAGTTTTTTATTTCTAATAGTCCTACAATTTTGCAATGATAAGTTGTTTAGTTTCTCCAATAGTTGTGGAGATACGGAAATTAACGCTTCTGTGATGTACCCTAAAAATCATTTTCATAGGAAAATGAAAATAGCCAGTTTATTTATAATCTTAATCAACGCCTAGATACGAATTTTAATCAAAATCGTTTGAGCAGATTTTAAGAAAACCAAATTTTTCTCTTTTCGCCCTTCAGTAAACTACCCTTAATTTTAAGTTTATATAGACACACAGACAGACGGCATTGCAAATACTATTTTTTAGGGTTCGGGGGTCAAGAGACGTCGACATCCATCAACATTTCAGGTTAGTTTTTTTTTTACGGTCAAAATACTTAAACTTTAATGTCGAAATGTTAAAAAATTCATATAATTGCGTATAGATTAAAAGTTTTTGATTTTATAAAAATATGTTTCGGATAAAATATCTGTATTATAAATATATATACATATTTGTAATGCTAAGTAATTTCATATCTCAAATAGTTTCGGAGCTATTTAAAAAAATGTTAATTGACGCATCAGACCGGAGCCCTTAATGCCATTTTGCCGAAATATTGAGGGTAGCCATTTTGTTTGTAATATTTATTAATGTTTATAAATGAAAGTTAATCAAAATAGTTTGAGCCGATTTTGAGAAAATCGACTTTTTCTCTTTTTGCCCTTCAGTAAACTACCCTTAATTTTAAGTTTTAATAGACACACAGACAGACGGCATTGCAAAGACTATTTTTTAGGGTTCGGGGGGTCATGAGACGTCAAAATCCATCAACATTTCAGGTTATTTTTTTTTACGATCGCAATACTTAAGCTTTAATGTCCAAAAAGCTAAAAATATATATATAATTGCGTATAGATTGAAAATTATTGATTTTATAAAAATATGTTTCGAATAAAATATTTGTATTATAAATATATATACATATTTGTAATGCTAAGTAATTTCATATCTCAAATAGTTTCGGAGCTATTATAAAAAATGTTAATTTACGCGTCATACCGGAGCCCTTAAAGCGATTTTGCCGAAATATTGAGAGTAGCCATTTTGTTTGTAATATTTATTAATTTTCATAAATGAAATTTAATCAAAATATTTAGAGCCGATTTTGAGAAAATCTACTTTTTCTCTTTTTTCCCTTCACTAAACTACCCTTCATTTTAGAGGTAGATATCCAATTCCAAAAATGCCTCGGGGCAACCCTATGAAAACCCTAGATATCAAGTTTCAGCTCAATCGGTAAAATAGTTTAGGCTCTAGTTGGAGGTACAGACAGACAGACAGACAGACAGACAGACGGAAATTCAAAAACCACTTTTTCGGATTCAGGAAGTCATGAAACGTCAAAATTCATCAAAATCTTGAGTTCGATTTTTTTGACGATCACCATACTCTCTCTACCTGTAAGATAGAGAGAAAGTAAAAAAGAGCTGAGAGAGGGGCTGTTTTAAAGTTCTCATCGTGGCGTGGAACGGAAAGATTAAGGTTCTTATTCTAATTAAACGCCGAAAGTTAAAAATCTATTATAGAGTTGATAGCCTTAGACTAGTAAACGTTTAACTAAAAATCCAAGTGAGGGCTTTATATATATATCATTTCCTAATAAAATAGTCAATACTTTGCAGCCTTTGCTGCAACGATCCACTAGTATTTTATAAAAAGTATCATGTTTCAAATAGATTGGAGTAGCCCAAAAAAAGTATTGCTAGTACATTTTGAAATAAATGGTACGGCACACCGCACAGACTTTCTCTCTCTTTCTATAAACTCCTAAGATTTCTGAACGGAATAATGTACATTGTATCATCACCACTCCACATAAGAACACGCATAAAATAATATACAATGATATAGAATCAATGAGAAAAGAGGCGCATATTTGTCCACCTAAGAGCATTTCAAACAATTTAATGTCTTCCACAAGGGTCAACACTTCGTATTAAAATTTCGATTTCTGGTTAAAATTATAACATTTTATAAGGTGTTGCAGATCTTCAAGTCATCGCATTGATATTTAATTATTTATTTATACATTTGACCAATAAAAAATGTAAATATTGACTATTGAGTCTAAAATGGAGATTGATCATTGCTATGCAAACATTTCTCCTAAGAGATTTAAGGAAAAATAACATACTTTTTTAGATACTTATATTTAATTACTCTATGGCATTGGAGAATTATTGCGTTAAGACTTAAGTAGTATATGTTTACAACTAAAGCTCACAAAATTGTATTAATATATTTGCAAATATCTCAGAAACTGCTGCTTTTATAAAAATATATGTCAAATAAAAGTTTTCTATTTCTGATAGTCCTACAATTTTGCAATGATAAGTTGTTTAGTTTCTCCAATAGTTGTGGAGATACGGAAATTAACGCTTCTGTAAAGTACCCTAAAAATAATTTTCATAGGAAAATGAAAATAGCCAGTTTATTTATAATCTTAATCAACGCCTAGATACGAATTTTAATCAAAATCGTTTGAGTAGATTTTGAGAAAACCAAATTTTTCTCTTTTCGCCCTTCAGTAAACTACCCTTAATTTTAAGTTTTTATAGACACACAGACAGACGGCATTGCAAAGACTATTTTTTATGGTTCGGGGGTCTTGAGACGTCGACATCCATCAACATTTTAGGTTAGTTTTTTTTTACGGTCGCAATACTTAAACTTTAATGTCCAAAAAGTTAAAAAAATTCACATAATTGCGTATAGATTGAAAGTTATTGATTTTATAAAAATATGTTTCGGATAAAATATCTGTATTATAAATTATATATACATATTTGTAATGCTAAGTAATTTCATATCTCAAATAGTTTCGGAGCTATTTAAAAAAATTTTAATTGGCGCATCAGACCGGAGCCCTTAAAGCCATTTTGCCGAAATATTGAGGGTAGCCATTATGTTTGGAATATTTATTAATGTTTATAAATGAAATTTAATCAAAATCGTTTGAGCTGATTTGAGAAAATCGACTTTTTCTCTTTTTGCCCTTCAGTAAACTACCCTTAATTTTAAGTTTTAATAGACACACAGACAGACGGCATTGCAAAGACTATTTTTTAGGGTTCGGGGGGTTATGAGACGTCGAAATCCATCAACATTTCAGGTTAGTTTTTTTTACGATCGCAATACTTAAGCTTTAATGTCCAAAAAGCTAAAAATATATATATAATTGCGTGTAGATTTAAAATTATTGATTTTATAAAAATATAATACGAATAAAATATTTGTATTATAAATATATATACATATTTGTAATGCTAAGTAATTTCATATCTCAAATAGTTTCGGAGCTAATATAAAAAATGTTAATTTACGCGTCAGACCGGAGCCCTTAAAGCGATTTTGCCGAAATATTGAGAGTAGCCATTTTGTTTGGAATATTTATTAATGTTCATAAATGAAATTTAATCAAAATCGTTGGAGCCGATTTTGAGAAAATCGACTTTTTCTGTTTTTTCCCTTCAGTAAACTACCCTTAATTTTAGGGGTTGATGTCCAATTCCAAAAACCCCTCGGGGCAACCCTATGAAAACCCAAGATATCAAGTTTCAGCTCAATCGGTAAAATAGTTTAGGCTCTAGTTGGAGGTACAGACAGACAGACAGACAGACAGACAGACAGACGGAAATTCAAAAACCACTTTTTCGGATTCAGGAAGTCATGAAACGTCAAAATTCATCAAAATCTCGACTTCGATTTTTTTGACGATCACCATACTTTCTCTACCTGTAAGATAGAGAGAAAGTAAAAAAGATTGAATAGAATACTGAACATATATTTAGCATGTAAAAAAGATTTTTGAATTTTTCTTATTTGATCAGCTGTAAAGGGGCTGCTTCATCTAAAACCTCACATTTGAAATATTTTATAAAATATTCTGACATTTATATTAAATAAGGAAACTTAATATTTCGAATTGGCTCTAATAGTTTAAAAATGGTTAGGAGAATATAATAAGAAAAATAGGTGCAGTACATCTGGCTTAAATTAAATTAAGAAATATAGTTCCTTAAGACAATAATTTATACTTTTAATAAATTATTTAAAAAACTTGGGTGAGAAACTTTAAGATTATTTATTAAATACAAATTTCATCTGCGGTCAAGTAGGTTTTAAGGACAAGGAGTTCACGATTCGAGTCACGTGTGGGTGTCATTTCAAACACTCTCAAGATACCTATTTGGAAACAAATGTTAGCACCATTTCTAAAATATTTCAATTTTTTGAAAAATTGGACACCAAAAACTACCCATAAAAGATTTTTTTACCCAAGAACAAGTATTAAATATTATTTGTCATGTCAAACACACTCAAAATACTCATTTGGAACCAAATTATTAGAGCCATTTTCTAAATATATTTGAGTTAAGAAAAGGTACTATCAGTAAACCACCCTTCTTCATTGAACTTTTGCCCTAAAACCAAAGATATAATGCTATTTGTAATGTAAATAAAATCTTACAAATCTATTTTAAACAATGTCCTTAGAGCCATCATATTGGAATTAAAGAAAATCCCCCATTAGTAAATTACCCTTAATTTAAGGGATAGGGTCAAAAATAAGAAAAAACTTCTTGAGGTATTGTTCTATAGAATCTCATATAAAATATAATAGATATTATATAGCTTGAAAAATGATATATAAAGCCGTTTTGGATCCGTGGCCAGGGACAGATAGACAGACCAACATGGGGCCAGACCGTACTGTAATATCCACTTTTCTGTCTTCGGCTTCACATACAAATTAAAGTTTTTTCATATTCTCGGGATTTTTTTATCACAATACTTTGTCTTGATATGAGAAGGTAGATTTTACAAGGCATCAGACAACCTGCAAACAAGCTATACTGACCTAGCAGTACCCGTATTTTGGCGAAGATAATGCCAACATTCGTGGATATAGGGTGTTATGTTATCAATACAAAACACTCTTTGACCGTATATCTCAGTTTTCTAGACCGAAGTAGCTATTTCTTGGCTGAGTTAACTCCGTTGAAATAGGCTTACAAATAACATTACATTTACCCGTATATATTAAATATTACTACACTAATATTGTTCAACTTGTGTACATTTATTTAGTATGCGTGCAATATTTTGTGAATAGTTTTGATTTACTGTTTATGTTTGGCAACATTTCTTTTATAGCTCTATCATGGGTTATGACAGTGGTAGAGAAGGGAAGGAGAGTGAATGATAAACAGGGCGTAGAAGGTGTAGTTGATACTTAAAAAAATATTACTTCCAACACTAGTGATAGATGAAACACCTTTTATTTTAACCTCAGTTAAAAACGTTAACTTACTAAAACTATAAATTCGTAAGAAAATATCTTAAAATAAGTAAAATATTCAATCAAGTCCAATATTTAAATATAATTATAAATCACACTATTTATTTTAGATACCTAGGCCTATTTCAACAATTTTCCCGCACACTGTATAATGAACGCCGTATATTTCAAGAGATTTAACAATGCATTTAATTTTTCACACTAGGGAATTGCCTTTATAAATTTGACTCTGAATAATATATTGTTTTGCGTACTAGGAGTATTTGCATTCAAATTGTGTTTAGGTTATTTAGTTTAATTTAATTTTTAAAATGAGAATATGATAATTAATATGTTTCTTGTTGAGAATGCTATTATAGACTGTGTCGTATCGTACTAATAGAAGTCTGTGATTAACAAAAGCTTAACCAGATTTTAAGCTACTACATAAAATAAGAAAGTTATATTTATAATATTAATCTCCCATTCTTATGAATACAAGGTCACTGTATTTTATACATTTTATGTCATATGATGTATAATAGAGTATTTATTCAACTTGTAAACATTCAAAGTATTCAAAGTGTAAACATGATAAGTATATATGGTAATATAAACATATATATCATTCTTACATAATATATATTTTTATAATGTTTACTTTACATAGCGTGGGAACCTTTCAATTATTAAACGTAGGAGCAGAGGTAATATTAATTGGAGTCCAACCAAGTCCATTATACATCCCTAATATTTGTGAATCAATTCAAAAAATTTCAAATCTCTTTGTAAATTTAAGGACACATTTCCTCATAGTTTATAAATTAATTATTTCTAATTATATACTCCTCTACACTATTAAAGAAATGTTATTTGGTAAAAACAAAAAATCTCTACACAAATAAAAGCCATATTTTAATCTTCAATCCATGGTTTCTTAGAGCTATGGTTAATCTCCCTAAACATTAAACTACCAGGACATGCTACGAATGTATCTATAATAAATATATATATATATATATATATATATATATATTAATCCAACGTAGCTTTAGGTAGCTCAAATACAGACGTTTACTATCTCTAAAATTTATATGGTATTGTTTGGTATAAGCTATTTAAATAATCATATAAAAATTCACTCTTTGATTTCAATTTAATCTCACTTTATTATTATTATTTATTTTTATTGTTAAAATGTACTCCTTACTGACAGTAAATTGTCACAATTATTCATAGATTAAAATTTAAAAAAATTAAACTAAGAGCTATTTAGATAAGTTTAATCTAAATCATATTGTTATACATATTGTCTATAGTAATTACTATATATAATATGTGTGTATAATAGGTGATTATTGTTTCCGCTACGCCAGATATCAAACCTACCGTAAACAATCTATTATTGAATTATTGAATTTCTTAGTTGAGCTAATGGACAATTGTCAATGTAAGCAATTCAAGTTAGCTCTAATGGAAACTAAATGTTTCAGATAATGTAGATGTAATCAAACACATCAAAATCATATTCTGTAAAATAAAACTATTTTACTCAGTTGACTTAACATTTCAAAATATAGAATGGTTGGAAGTTGATTGTTACATAAAGTAAAATGTTTATGCATCGCAAACAAGTTGGCCTGTTTGGAAATCCATGTGGACGTCACTAACAACTATGTTGCGATGAAAAACAACGTCTGTGATTGCTAAGTAATTAGATTGTAGGGTTGAATACTATCTTTGAGGGTCCTCAAAATATTGATATCGATTCATTGCCGCAGGCATCAGCTGGAGTATTGTAAACAGAATAGAATACACAACATAATGGAATTAATGACTTATTCTTTGTTTTACCTGTACGGAGTACTCGCATTTTTGTAATAATATGAAAAACGCAAGGAGGGTAAAATTTAAATGAAATGTACCCAAGTTATCTTGAGGTAGAATGATTAAATCGTTTAGAGAAATCTAATCTCATGACACACTGAAGTTATTCAAACCCGATGCCTTATATCCACAATCCTAAATATATGTATAATATTGTATTAGGATTATGTGTGGTTCCCATATATAGTATATATATGTTAAAACAATTTGTACGTTTTACCAGAAGACTGGACCGTAGATCCATAAATTTTCCGAATTATTCTGTACCTTTTTGTTGCGCCATTAATTAATTAATATTATTATTTTTATATATTATGGACGTATGAGATAGATACTTAGAGATATAAGAAAAATAATCTCTCAATTTTATGTTATCTTTACCGATGTTTTCTATAAACATAAGGGGTATTATAATATTTAAAACGATCACCTAATTTATAGTAATTAGTTAAATAAATAAACTTCATCTAGGTTTAAAAATGTTCCTAGTCTCCGATTCCTGTTATAATATACGCAAATTTTAGCAGCGTCACTAATATCAATGTTAATACGTGTCAATAATCACTAACAGTATTTAGGTTATAAGCACGGAAGATTTAAAATTAATCACTAAACTACTTTTTTTAAGAACAGTAATCGTTCACAAACTTTATTCAAAGGTTTTAACCATCTAGGATAAATATAGTCCTTCTAAACGATTTTGTCATAGAGTGTGACGCCTCTTTCTCCAAGCATTCCCCTTCGTAATTAATTGACCACTAATCTTTGTAAACATCGATTACTTCAAGGTGGCGCTATGAACGCTATCTGGTCTATGAAGACTGGCGAGTGAACTAAAGTTTAGTGTTTGTTTTGAAGAACAGCGTGTCTCCTTACAGCGATTTCAAATATGACATATATAAGTTTAATATTTTATGACATCATTTATTTTGTTTATTCTGGTAAATCTCCCTCTTATATTTTTTAGTTTTTGGTTTATATATAGTTGCTGATATTGATTGTCTGCCATATTATTTATACAATGGATATCATTGATGAGAGAACTGCATGGATACTATTGGGAAACAGCCATGACACTCTCTCGTTTTTGAATGGTCAATATTCTTAAGACAAGTTTCATAACGCTGGTTAGTCAACGCCACCAGTGAATAGCTCCTTCTCACCCCAGTACAGGCGTGGATTCAGGGGGGGGGGGGGGGTCAAAGAGTCAGTTGACCCCCTATGAAAGTTAGAAAACTAATAAGAAAAACAAAATGAAATTTCAAATTTTAGAAAGAAAATTCAACACAGATAAATTATAATATTTTTTTATCTTTTTTGGAGCAGACACCTCTTAGTCCGAGTCCACACGTTCGTTATTCGTCCACATTTATTCAATTTTCGACATAACTCAGGCAAGTGTGGAAAAAATATTAATTTTCATGTAAGAATATTTGTCGTACATAATGAGTAACGAACCTTGCTCCGCATAGAGGCAGTAGACTACCGCACATCAAAGAAGACTTGAGAACAGTTCGTCCACGAATACTCAATATAGTGTATGTGTGGACAGAAGAGCGGTGGAACTGTGGGAGACTCCGCCCCCTGGAGTAAACCCCTCCAGATATATTTCAAATCCTTCGATATTATCGAATATGAAGCTGAAAAATGTCCTTAAATCAAACTCCAAACTACTCCTAGATTCATTATATTGACAAAAATTTGCCAGATAAGACCGCTCCATATAACTACTAGACTAGAGGCATCTAACTGGCAGAAAAAGCCAGAGGAGGAAAGCTCTAAATAGCTACCAAGGTCATCCAAATTTAAACAATGTCTACGGGAGGATAACTCCAAATAGCTTCTAGATGCATGTAATTTTGAAGAATTTTCAGTCGAGGACCACCCCAAATAGACTAGTTTCTGAAATAATTCATTTTTCAAAATGTTGTCTTTGGAATACCACGTCAAAGATTATTTTATAGAGGTATCTAACTATCATAAAAAATTAAGGTTATGATCAATATAAATAGCTTATAGGGGCATCCAAATTAAAAAATTTCTAGGCGAGGAACACTTATACAAGAATCTAATTTTTTTTAATTCAAGGCAAAGACTACCCATAGCTTCTAGAGTGAACCATTTTTTTTTAAAATTGTTGAAGGAGGGTCACTCCAAATAGTTTATAGAAACTATCTGATTTTAAAAATAGGAGATGATGACCACAGTTTAAAACATACATAATATCAAATATGAATGAGAAACTATTAGATGTCTTTAAATAGAAATATACATTGTAAGTAACTATGTTATTTATAATTATGACCAGCTTGACCCCCCTGTGAAAATGATCTGGATCCGCCCCTGCCCCAATACACAACATTCATACATAGCTAAAAGCAAGTTGATTTGGCAACAGTTGACCGAGGGAAAGCGAAGATAAAGCATTTCTCCATAAGACATGCAATTCTCCCATCAATGATATAGGATGTAAAGAGTTACCAAAAAAGTTTTTTATTCGTATGTATGTGTTTTTTATATAAATAAGCGAATAGTTTTTAATTTTCCTAGAACATGTAAAGCTAGAACACTTATTGAATTAAATTTGTTTTTGGTTTTGTTCCTTGAAAGTGTCTAGGAAAAAATCCTATGCCCGATCTCTAAAAAAAAACCCATAAACAATGGGTAGTTTTTAGATTGAACTGTATAAAGTGATTTCAAAAGGAGCTACATCCTTCAGTGGCACTTAAAATTAATATAATATTTGTTAAGATTTCTAATAAGTGAAAGTCAGAATTTGTACTTTTGCCTGGACCTTATATTTTTTCCTCCATGAGATGGATGTTTCAACATTGGTAATATCTGAACAATTATTATCATCTACTAATATTTCCATCATCTATAAACATGTCAGGAGAGGAGAATATTTCCAAATGATATTCTAGAATAAGTCAATAAATAATATTAATTTGAAAGTCTTCTAAATATTTCAATATTTCGTAAAGATTGTGTTTAAGAATTCTTCAGAGAATAATCAAATATTTTTTTTTTATTTATTTGTACCTTGAAACTTCAGATAAAACAATACTTCTTTATTTAATTCAAGAAGATCATTTTCTTTTTTAATAGATTAAAAATTTTAGGATTAAATACATAACTCTATTCAACTAGTGTATTTCTAAAGACAGGTTTATATTATACATTAGAGAGGCATGCCATGGGTAGAGTTTGTGATTAATGTTCTGATCGACATTGAAATAATGTTACTTAAAATTTATTGGTGCCATTATTATTGAGCGTGTTGTACAGTTTGGTTCACCTTTTCCTATGGTTTGTTCTAGCTACTTAACCTAAGTACATCAAAGTAGATACTGTTTACTACTATTAGAAAGCATTATGAGTCCACGGTAGCTTCAAAAGTAATGAGCGTGTATGACGTATTCAATAAGAATTGACGGTGAAGTTCAAAGGTCTCGAGAAATGGAATTGTTGTCAAACCGCTAAACAGCTTTAGTATGAAATATATATATATATATATATCAATTTATTTGTGACAGTGGCACCCACCCATAAATCTAATAAAACTTAAATAACTAATTACTATGATTATTGAATATAGAATACATATTTTAGAAGAAGCATAATATCATATATACAATAAGCTGGTGGAAACAGTAGAATATTACACTGTCAAATAAAAAAAAAGAGTTTATATTCATTTCTCCATAGGGGCTGAGTGTATATTAGTTATGGGTTGGTTTATTAATTATTACCGGTTGCAGTGTTTTTTTTCTCTGTCCCATTTCCAATTTAACCAAACACAATAATATAAAGCCATTTGTTTCCCCTCTCTTGTAAATAAAACATCATTAACTATTTATTTGTGATTCAGCTTTTGATAAACCCACCATAGTATGATTAAATATACACTTTAACATATATTTATTATTAATATATTCAAATATATTCCACTAATTGTGTGTAGTCAACATATTTAAATCGTATTTAGCTAAAAACTAATCAACTAGCTACCTGGTTCTGATTCTAAGGAATATCACCTACTTGAAGGGAAATATCATATTGCAGTATTTATAATGATAATGGCAGCTCTAAAACTTTAAAACCACCCAAATCATCCTCAAATATCCTACAATTTTCTGTTGAGAGTGGGAGTATAAATTTGAAAGTTACAATTTTGAATGAGGAAGTTATCTCTATGTTTCTAACTCTTTACTTTGATCTCGTAGTAGCGGAATTTTGTGTAAAGTGTTGAAAATTATCTAATTTCTTTGATTCATTAATATTATTTTTAAAAGTATCTCAATCTTAGCGTTTACCAAATTTTAAATAATTAACCACTTCTTAAATAACGCCTGCAAAGTGTCACAGTGCTATTGTTGGCAGCACTGGCGTGATCAGGGTAAAATACGTGACGTACAGTACTGCTCTCAGTTTAAAGACTCATCACTGTGAATACTCAAGTTACCCTCAAAACAAGATTAGAGATGAAATGGCATGCCTCGGTGGCCGCATAATATAAGGCTTCACTCACCTGTTGGACTAGACTGTCAATGACAAGGAGATCTGGGTTAGAATCCTAATCGGGTGTACTGAGGGTGGTTTTTTCTAAATGGTTTCTCATTCTCACTCCATGCAAATACAGGCACACATTATTTAAATTAAACCTTACTAATCCCTAACATATTATCGTAATTAGTACTCATGCGTATAACCTTAAGAGTTA